>JSYW01004002.1:0-11083 GCA_000787475.1 Lentinus polychrous
GCGCCCGTTTTGGAATGTAAGGAGGTATGATCACGTGGTGTACCAAGCAATGACATCACGCGTCGTTTGCCCAGTGCCTGCGTGAATGGTGAAGAGCAGTTGGAGCTCGCCTGAGTAGAGCGTGATCCTGGACACCAACGACCGACGTCATGGCTCACCTCAACCCCCTACTAAAGCCTCGCTCGCAGGGCTAATGCAGGCTCACAAGCTAACCAAACGACCACCGTACAATATCCGTAACGATTTCCGCATATTCAGCAGCTAACTAACTAACGACGTTCACGATGTTCCGAACTGCTCTCGTCAACACAACCTCCCGCATTGCTCTTGCATCGACTTCCAGTGGGGCACGTTTATTCCACGCATCTCCGCTTGCGGCGAAGTCTGCGACAGAGAAGGTGGCAGAGGTCGCCGATAAGGTGCGTATCGTCGACTATACACCTATGCTGGGATCGAGGTACCGAAACCTGGTGCTTTGGACCAGGTAAACAAGTCCGTAGGAAAGGGTCTCGCATCTACAATTGAAAAGGGCGAGCAGCTCGCTCAGAAGACGAAGGAGACGAAGCCGACAGAGAAAGTGAAAGAGGTCGCAGACAATGTGAACAAGTCTGCCGGGAGAGGCCTTGCTTCGGCGATTGAGAAGGGAGAAGAGCTGACGGAGAAGACCAAGGAGACTCTTGGTATGTGCTGTGTTGACTCGCTTTCTTGTGCTTGATTGACGGGGTTTGCCCACCTTTAGGTACCGCATCCTCTACTGCGTCGTCGAAAGCAAAGGAGGGTTCAGCCGTTGCAGGCCAGAAAGCCAACCAGGTTCGTACCAAGAGCATGTAGTTTCGACCGTATTCCGCATGTTGATATCCCTCGCTATCCATAGGCAGCAGCTGGCGCACGAGTAGCAAAGGAGGACTTCAAGAATGAGGTCCGAAAATAAAGTCTGTCACGCTTTCTCGTCCGGACTTACTATGTATCAACTGCACTGTAACATATTATCACACTAGCCCATCCCTCATCTATTAATCTATAGCAACTTTGTGCTCGGATGGTGGTCAACGCTCAAGATGGGTTGATATTAAGTATCACTGACCCGCACTATACGGAGGAACAACTGCTACTCTAAAATTGCTGGATACCCAGGAATGAAATGAGGGTATAAAAATGAAAACGAAGGGAATAGTCGAAGAAACTACTTGTCGATGTAAGAGTTATTTTTGTCGGGGTCGTGATGATGCAATTGCCTATGCACGCTGACGGGGGCGGAATTTCAGCTTGCAACCATCTTGAGGGAACAACGTAGCGATGATCCTGTAAAAGGAGAGTGCGTTAGCTAATGTTGCGCACGAAAACACGTGTAAATCAGGCACAGGAAGAATACATACTGGACTTTGTCACTGTCGGGCGTCACCTCATGCTCCCAGTCCAAGAGCACCGCAGCATCCGCCAAAACCAGAGCGATGTTCGACATGGCGTACTCCAATCCGATGCACTTGTGAGGACCACTGCCGAAGACGAGGTAGTTCCTGGGGTTCTTGTTCGCACCGCTCTCGGGATCGAGCCATCTCTCAGGGATGATCTCATCGGGATCGGGGTAGACGGACGGATCGTGCAGAGACATGTAGAACGACGGAATGACCATGCTGTTTGCAGGGACAGTGTAGTCATCAGAGATGGGGAAAGACTTGGTGGTCTTATACGGAACCTATGACATCAATGTCAGCTAACTGCTATCGCAGGGAAATATCCAGCAATCATACCATAGTGACAGGTGGCTTGACGCGCAAAGTCTCCTTGACGAAAGCCCTCAAATACGGCGAGTTGTCGAGCATCTCCATAGTAAGCGGTTTCTCGTAGTCGCCACCTCTGACACGGTCTTGCTCTTCCCTGATCTTTGCCAGAATATCCGGGCGGTCAGCCAAGTGCTGGAAGCCGTAGATCAAACCACTGCTCATGGCATCCTGACTGGCGAACAAGAACGAGAAGACGACCATGGCCATCTCATGATCACTGAAATCCTTGCGGCCCTTGTAGCTGGGATCGGAGATGTCCTTCACCCACTGGTCAAGCATGCAAGTGGGCTCATGACCGGCGGCAATCGCCTCCTTGCTCCTGGCGGCAGCCAATTCCAACCAGCGCATAGCAACCTTACGAGCCTGCTTTGCGCGGTAGACCTTGGTTCCGGGGATGGCGAGAGGGAAGTTGACCAACTCGAGGGCGACGGTGATGGCCCAGTACTTGTCGTTGATCTCCTGGGTGGCTTGGTCGGGGAGGTGAGTGCCGCAGAATACACGAAGCGAGGTCTCCATGTTCAAGTTACGGGCGGTCATCATGATGGGCTTGGCCGAGGGATCCTTCGCAGCCTCTTCAAGCCATTGCTTGAAGTGCTTGCGGGTGATCTTGTCCTGGATATCGCAGTAGAGGCTAATGGACGTCAGACATAATGCAGAGGCATAGGAAGGCGGTCAACTCACCCGAGCGCCTTGCGAGTGAAGAGCGAGTTGAGACCCTTGCGGTACTCGACGTGAGCCTTGCCGGTAAGGAACACCCTGTGCAATGAATGGTCACTCTAATGGTGGTAACAGATTCTACGCGAACACCTACCAGTTATCAGGAAGGAGGATGGTCTTGGCGGCATGAACGAGACACGGTTCGGCGTGGTTAGGTGAGTTGAGAATCTTGCGCGCATACTCGTTCGTCGAGGCCATGACGATGAAACTGCGAGAGAAAAAAACGCGTCAGCAAATGCAACTACGCGTAGCGTGTCTGGGACGCGCCCTACATGTTGAAGACACTAATTGCGCTGAGAGCACCCGATTTCCACTGCTTCATGTATCCCTCCATGGTGGGCTTCATCGAATCGGCGAATTTACCGATGATGGGAATGGTCCACTTGTCGCCAGGTAGATGACGCTTCTTCAACCGGTACACCGACTGCTCAAGGATAAGCAGCGAGGCGACGATGGCGAGGGTGGTGTAGAGCCATGTCGCGGTGCCAGACTGGGGTGAGAAGAAGGATGAGATGGGAATGTTGTACAGCGGTTGGGAGGTGGAAGAGGGCATGGAGGCATGCATCGAGGAGTGATCCTTGAACGACGCCATCGTGACTGTTGGCGCTGTCGTGAGCACTGTCGACGACGAGGGGGACAAAGTCGAGGACGAGTGAGTGGGCAGGGCAACAGGTTCTCTCTGGTTTTGTCCACGGTTTTGTCCACGGTCCTGGAACGTCCCGGCTGGACGCGACCCCCGCCCACTGTGGGACCCGCGCGCTCCCATTGGCTGCAAAAAGAAATAGAAATCGACCGATGCTATTTGATGACCTCATCGCCCGCTCGTAAGCCGTATAGACTCGTTTCGATCGTATACTAATAGTGTAAGGACGCTAATAGTACTAGTGTAAGGACGCTGTGTAAGGACGCTTTACATCATCGCGCGCCCCGTCTTGCTCAAATAGCCCGTGTCCTATTACACCCTACGAAACATGTACACGATACAAACACCTTGTACACTTATTCGCTACCTTGTCATCCAGCAAAGCAATCCATTGCCCAAGCAAGAGCTCAGCGCCCCGCATGAACAGGTCCACAAGACACCTGCGTACACCGCGTCTCTACGCGTTTCTCCCGCTTGTCAGTGACACTCGTCTTGGTCCCAATTTCGATCCTTGGCAAGGGCAACACGCTCGGTTCAAACGGCTCGGATGTGCCAAACACCTCGGGCAACCTCGCGACCAGTGGTCGATCGAGCTGTACCGTGGTGGCAATCGAGTGGGCATCTATCAAACTCCGTCGATCCGCAGACCTGATGTGCACCCTGAAGGTGTTGAACGCATCCGCCGCCGAGAACGGGCTGTACGATTGGGTGGTTGGCATCAACATTGAGGACAACCGTGGCAGCGGCTCCGTAGGCGGTACTGCCCTCAACATCTCGTCTTGCTGTCGTGCCATATCCTCTCGATTACGCGTCGACGCCTCCGCCCTTCGAGCCTGCAGGCGAGCCTGGAGGGCCTGCGCTCTCGCCCGCATCTCGGCACGCGCTCGTTCGTACTCCTCCTCTACCTCCTCTGATATCTCGTCACCATCCGGAGTCAAACGAACTAGGCGAATTTCGTAAATGGATATTGAGACTGGTCAAATGATACAATTACTCACCCCACGATCGCGTTGGCCGTTGGATGGGAGGAGGGACTAGGGTCGAGGAGGTGTAATCCCGCACAGGGTCGTAAATGACGGTTTCCCCATCACTGTTACCCGTTTGTGCGGCGTTGGTCCTCGAATTGGTTGTCTGATCTGCCCCAGGCCCCCATCTATGCGACCTAATAACATGCCTCTGGTTCTCTTGTTGGGCTCGCAATCGACGCCACATAGACTCCTGCCGTTCTGCACGCTGTCTCAGTGAGGACGAGACTTCGTCATTAAGGGAGGGGTTGCGAACGTCCTGATTGATTTGTGATCGCAAAGTTGGGCGATTTCTGGAAGGCAAGGTAGACATGGCTTCATCCTCGCTCTCGGATGAAGATTCGCTCATGGTGACAATGTTCACGTCGTCGGGACCCTCCGCCCACGGTCCCACAATGGAGTATCGTCTCCTTCGCCCATTTTCCGTGACTCGCAGCTCTCGACGTCTGGGGCCGCCGGTGTACCGGGAAGGATCCCTGTGAATATAAGCAACCGGATGGTCGGGTGGGAGAATAGGATTTTGCGTCTGGCGGCCCTCCCGGTCGACGTGGGCCGTCCTAAGAGGTCTTTCGGGACCTAGAAGTGGTCGGACAAGAGGGCGTTGCACGGGCGCAGAGTCTGGACCGCTTTGTCCAGATGAACTGGTTTGGCGAGTAGGGGGCGACGATGTTCGTCGAATGAAATGATATTCATGACGGTTGACACGGGTCATATACCGATCAGTATCAGCTGGTCGAAGTCGACCTTCCGGGGTGGTTGCATTGTTATTTTGGGCAGCAGCCGCCCTGGCAGTCACGCGTCTTCCAAGAGTGGTTGCAGCGTCATTGGGATCGCGCCCCCATGGTACGACGTCTGAGGGGACCGGATCCCTAGGACGGCTGGTGTCAGAAGGAGGCGGAGGAACTCTGCTCCGGATGGGGAGGCCAGGGTGGTTGTTGGAATAAATGACTTCGGTGCTAGCCATTCCGGCTCGGGTAGCCATATCTTCGAAAGCGCGCGTAGGGGTGTCTCGTTGAAGATTCTGGTTGCGATACCTCTCCAGAGCGGCTGTATACCTGAATACGACGGACTCTTCTGCATCGGTGGTCAGCTGTGCTGGAGAGGTGCTCGAAGGCTGTCCTTCTCTGACCGGGGCGTCGCCGCGCGGGAATTCCAAGGTGGCTTCAGTGTCAATAGAGCTATTGCTGCCATTGCTGCTGTTCATGCTTCGCATTGCCTGGGTGAGCACGATAGCCGAGTGTCCGGGTGCCATGTTGGTGGTGAAGCCCGGGTTGGATTGTGCGTTCTGCATATCCCGACGTAGATTGTCGCGCACGACGGCCAGTCCTCTGTATGCTGTTTCGATGGCAGAAGTAACTTGACGGAGGGAGCGAGTGATTTGTTCTAATCCACCTATATCAGCCGGGGTATATGTACTCGATGGTTGAGTGGCTGCAGTCGAATCAGGAGTGGCACTTGTTCTGTCGGCTGCACTGGTGGTATACAAGGGATTCCTAGATGGATTGGCAAGCAAGTCACGCTGACTAGAACTTGACGATGTAGTGCAATTTGGGCAAATGCAATACGAGGTGTCTTTGAAAACGTAGTATCAGTATACCCTCAATCATATATAGCAAAATCTCCTGACGTTCGGTTTGGCCAACCAGTGGTCTTCCCATGTGTTCAAGACACACAGTCTACTGTCCAAAGATCCCTTTGTGGTATATCAAGAAGCAAGAACAGCTACGCAAGAACGAGTGCAAGGCAATCGCGACTCGGATGAGATGAGGATGAGACTTGTTGACCGTGAGACGAATTAACGGCCACACTAATGGGCGCTCACACAATCCGCTCGGCGCCTGCTCGGTAGCGTAGCGCCGAGCTGTCACATGTCATTGTTCACCGCGTCTCGCCGGGTGTAACAGTACATCAGACTGAATGATTGTGGTAAGCATATGTGTGTATGAAAAGTTGCGCGCACAGATGCCCGATGAACATTACTAGAGAAGTTGTAGAATATCGTAGTATCTACTCGCTCTCCTCGTCCTCATCCTCCCCACTATACTCCTCTGCCTCGTCGTCGATGAAACCGTTCAATTTTGTACCTCCTTCCTCTTCGCTATCTTCGTCATCTTCTCCATCTTCACCGCTCTCATCCTCCTCCTCCTCCTCCTCCTCTTCCTCCTCGTCATCCTCACTCCCAGTCTCCTCTGCCTCATCCTCGCTTCCGCCGAGCTCAATGTCCTCTATGCTTCCTGCTTCGCTGCCACTTTCCACCTCGACATCCATACCGTCCGCGCTCTCTGCCTCGTCTTCACTCTCGCTTTCGACATATTTGATTCCACCTTTGTTCATGCCCTTCCGTTTGCCTCTGCTTTTCCTGGGCAGGGGTAGGGGTGCGGGTGCAGCAGATGACCTCAATTCGATTTGCGAGAGAACCATGTCCAGCCTGCCGCTCAGAGACAACAGACTTTCTTGCAACGTCAGTCTGCTGGTGAGAGTAGCGTGTAGCCCTGACAGACGTGCAACGAGGTCGGGCATCTATGGAATAGCATTAAGTAAAATATTCGCGGAGAATGTGAGGCACTGGGTACGTACGGTCAACAAGTGCCCGCCGTGGATGATGAGGACAGCCCTGATCCAGCGTACAAGAGCCGTTCCTCGCTGCGAGCCGGCACCGGCACCTCCTCCCTTACCACGGCCCGCTCTCTTTCCCCGGCCTAACCGCTCGACGCACGCAGTTACGAGGGGAACTGCCAACTGAGGCGGTAACCGACGAACAGTGTTCTGTATGAGAGTCGCGTTGGAGTGAGCAAGGCATGTTTCAAGTAGCCCAGCGTCGGAGGAATGCAGCGCTTGAATAAGCGTCCGTGTGAGGGAAGATGCAGGTACAGTCGGTTGCGAAACCTCATCTTGCTTGTTCCTTGACGCTTTTGCTGTGCGATCCGCAGCGTCTTCCTCGTCTGAGCTTGATGCCCTCAGGGCTGCCTCATATTGAACGCCTGTCAATGCCGTCAGACGCTGGCCTAAACTGAGCTCCGCCAGATTGGCATCAAGTTCGCCGTCAACGTCCCGCGCGGTGAGATCGTCCATAGACGCGTCTTGGCCTAATTCAACGCCTGATCGCACTTTCAAGGATGTGGACTCAGTATATCGCTTGGTAGGCGCACCCTGAAGAGATGATGAGTTGTCTGTCTGGTGCATTAACCCATATCTCTGAGCCTACCTCAATACCATTATCAGAGGTCGCCAAACCAACGCTCGCCCCTGAAGTTGACAGTGTAACGTTAGCAATAAAGTCGCCAGTAGGATCCAGATAATCCTGTAGTGTTGTGAGTGTTACCGCTCCGAGACAAAGATGCAACAAATGTACTTACCACGACGTCAAAAGAAAGCTTGACTCCCCCAGATAGCTTGGCGACCTTCACTTTCCCGTCGTGGCCACCAGTGAATGTGGCATCCAGAATGTGCGTTCCCGCACTATCCCCGCTCGTCTTAGAGGAAAGCGCGATAGTGGACTTGGGCGACAAAGTCGACACAGATTGCTTGCCTTTCGCCGGTTGCGCTGGCGCATCGACTAGAGGGAGGACAGAGATTTTGCCGGAGGCGGTAGTGACAAGTAACGTTTGATGCCGTATTGATGTCTCTGCTGTGTTTGTCCTGGAAGGAATCGAGAGTGTAATATTCCTGACGTCTGAGTCTAGAGGGACCGAAGCGACGACTTTCCCTTCAGGCGTCTTGGAGGATGAGGCTTCGGGGGGTACTTCCCAAAGATACACAAAACGATCACCCTCAGCAATTGATAGGAATCGTGAAGGGCTATCCCATACTAGGGACTTCACGGCGGAGGCATGGCCTGTGAAGGATGCAATGCGGTTTGGTTTCCGAGCGTCCGACTGATCTTGTGAGACGGACAGTAGATGAATGGCATGATTTGCGGCCAGTACTTCGGTGGAGGCATTAGCATCATCCTCGTCAAAGGTTAACAAGGGACGTAATGCAAGGGAAGTGTACGGTATTCGTTCGTCGGTTTTCCAGCTCGAGACGAGCTCGCCTTTGCTGAGACTCCACAACCGAAGTACGCCGTCAGCACTAGAGGTCCATACCTCTGTGGAATCGGAAGACTCGTCGTTTGGTACGGAGATGCATTGAATAGAAGCTGTGCTAGTCGGATGCGAAAGGGTTCTGACCACTTTTCCATGGGACGGGGAAAATAGGAGGACGGAGCCATTAGACAATCCGAGGACCAGACCTTGCGGAGGGAGTGTGGCATCTCCTTCTCCTTGGTGTCTTCTTCGTTTCCGCTTTTTGCGTTGCCCTTCTTCGTCTCCCCGGGAGGACTCATTTCTCGTCCAGCTGAGGGAGGTGACACGAGAAGAGTCCAAAGTGTATTCTGCAACGGACTGGTCTGTAGCGGTGTCGTATACCCTGAGGCGATGCTTATCGACGGCGAGGGACACAAATGCGAAGAGGTCGCCGCTAGGCGAGAAGGATGAGAGTGTGAATTGAGAAGGAGTGTCCTCGACTGTTAACTGAGAAACCGCCGAGGTCGCAGCCGGACGACTTTTGGGAGGCCTTGTTTTGGCCTTTTTGGATTTGGGCGTGTTGGAGGCCATTTCTACCTTCCGCAAGGGGTGACTGTGGCGAGCACGAAGACGCTTCTGCTCAATGATTCGAATCCAAAGTGTCTACCGCAAAACCAAAATTTCTGCCTCGGTCACGTGGGAGAACGGCGCTTGACACGCGAGTCGCCCAGGACCGGACATGACTTCAAACTTGCACTTCTGTCTCCGATACCCATCCCATCCCTTGACGGTGCACGCACGTCTTCCTCTTCATTCTCCCTTGTCACTGCGCCTTCATTTCTCTATTTGTGTGGTTTATTATTCTCTTTTTCATCGTTCCGCCCTCTGTAGCATCACAAGCATCGCAAAATGGCTATGAACTATATTCAGGTAGGCGTTCTCCAAACCTGACCCACGTACCCTCACTCAGACATCCTGTTCAGCTCGAGAAACTAGGTGAGTACACTGTGTGTATGCATGTGTTGCATGACCAGGACCTGAACACTCGGTCTAGGCGAGGGTACATACGCGACTGTATACAAGGTAGGTATCCTATCCCGTTCCCCGTTCCCGCTGGTGTTATGAAGCCAACCACTCGCTCTCAGGGCCGGTCAAGGACAACAAACGAGGTCGTTGCTCTCAAGGAAATCCACCTCGATGCCGAAGAGGGCACTCCCTCCACTGCGATTCGCGAGATCTCCCTCATGAAGGAACTCAAGCATGTCAATATCGTGCGCCTGTACGATGTCATCCACACCGAGACTAAGCTTGTCCTCATATTCGAGTATTGCGAGCGCGATCTCAAGAAGTACATGGATGCCCATGGGGATCGTGGCGCTTTAGACCCCGTCACAGTGCGTAGCTTCATGTACCAGTTACTCAAAGGCACCGCGTTCTGCCACGAGAACAGAGTTCTTCACCGGGATTTGAAGCCACAAAACCTCCTAATCAATAAGAAAGGCGAGTTGAAGCTGGGCGATTTCGGTTTGGCAAGGGCTTTCGGTGTTCCTGTAAATACCTTCTCGAACGAGGTGGGTGATATCCTATTGGCAATCGGATATCTCTGACATCATTCGTAGGTTGTTACCCTCTGGTATCGCGCCCCGGACGTTCTCATGGGATCACGCACATACAGTACTTCCATCGACGTCTGGTCTTGTGGATGTATCTTCGCGGAGATGATCTCCGGTGTACCCCTCTTCCGAGGGAGGGATAACCAGGATCAATTGTTGCACATTATGCGGATTATAGGCACACCCGACGACAGAACTCTGCGTAAAATCGCCACAGAGGCCGCAGTAAGTACATATCTTTGGAATTTGTACCACATGCTGAACCGTTGAACCGTTGTATCAGCCTGCGACGCCGGAAGGCCAGCAGCAAGCCATCAATGCTGCCAAGCAGTACCCTCGCTACCCCAAAATACCCTTCCAGCAGGTCTTGCCCAAGGCCTCTCCCCAGGCAATCGATCTCCTTGAGCGGCTCCTCCAATTCGACCCAAGCAAGCGTATCTCTGCAGCGGAGGCTCTCAATCACCCGTATTTCACCTCCACTAGCATCCCTTACCCTCTACCTCCAGCCGGTACTATGGCTCCTCCGACATATAACTACCCTCACCCTGCTCACAACTCTGCTACTGCTACCGCTCATCAACAGCAGCAACAAGCACATGCTCAAGCCCAAGCCCACGCCGCATATATGGCACAACAGGGTGTCCAGCCTGGCATGCAGCCTGCGATGTATCCTGTACATCCTGGTTAGTACTTCAAGCACGACTTCCGCGTCCCCTCGACTTATATGTTCTTTAGGTTCCGTACATCCTAGTTTGGCAGGCCAAGCCTCTAGAGGTCAAACTGGGGATGGTGCACATGTGCATGGCGTAGCATGGTAGGAGGACGCACGTTTGCAATGTTCGCCTTCCCTCATTTCCTATTTCTTTTGGACAATCAATCGGCATCCCATTAATCTCTATTGTTACTGCAATCGGTGTGTATCATCCCTCTGTGTATTTGATCCCCTTCCGCTTTGTTTCGCTACCGGTACCCAACAGAATCAATAATGTAGTAGATTTGGGCTTGTATTTCCTATTTGTACCTATTCCCTCCATGTGATCGCGTATACTTCTGGCTGCTATTTGTTGGCCAGTGTTGGCTGCAGAATCCTGTACCAATCAGGGTCATGGATCAATCAGTGCAGTACTACTAAGTACTAGTACTAGTAGACGTCGTAGTAGTGGCTGTGCTAACAGCATATTACCTAGTCCGCGGGAGGCGGCGGGACTGGTCTGTCTCTGTAGTACTGTACCATTTCGAACGTTTCGACAGTCACGCGTCACGCACCCCTCTGTCGAAAGCACAATTTCGTACATGT
>JSYW01004003.1:0-13422 GCA_000787475.1 Lentinus polychrous
GAGGGCCGTTGCGCGTCCCCAAGTGTTACACCCCGCATAAAAACATAAAACATAGAAAAAATGATAATGCAACAGCGACTATGAGCGAATAGCAAAAGATAACAAAACGGGCATGGACTGCTACTCAAGTAGACGGGGGAATAATACGTTCTTCTTTGCGGACTGTTCGCAACCAAATCTCTCCAGGACGGCTGAGAGGCACGATGAGTGAGCCAAGGACGTTATACCGAGAAACAAAGTGACAATAATTCACCTTCGCTCTCGAAGAAGCCGGAAGGCTGTCCTCCTTTCTTGCTGGAGGGCCCTCTCCGGACTAGGATCAGCCCCAGTCGCTCGGGGAGGGAACGCGCTTTTGCAACGATACTGAAGGTCTGCCAAACCTTCATTCGTTGGTTCGACTTCCACAACCACTAGCGGATACGTCATCAGATGGCGGCGAGACAGATGTCAGCGACAGTACTCACCGGTTCCATACCAGCCGGGATCGATGATCCACGCCCCAGTGGGTGACGGGCCAGGGCCCGCCGTCGAAGGGACAGGGATCCTGATATGTTTTGAACCATGTGGCGGTTTGATAACGAACCAGGTGCGACGGACCCAGCGCATGACTGTGTGAGTACTTCCCTGGGGCCTGCAAACGGCTCAGCTAAGGCAATCAACGGACGGGGCATAATAATGTACGCACGTCTCCGTTTTCATACGTTCCTGGAGGACCTGGCAGTTCTTGGCAACCTGATCACCCCAAGGAGCGATATCAATATGCACAATGGGGTTTCCGGTACCCATAGTACGGACCACGCGATGGAAATACGATGGAGGGAAGGCAAGGGCAGGTAGATATCGAGGTAAGTCGCCTACTCGCGAATAGGTGTAATCGAGATCCTGTGGTGTAAGAGTTATCAACAAGCTGTTTGGAGGGAAAACACGCAGGAAAGGAACGCACAATGAGGTAAGTTCCGTCCCAAACCATCCGCCCAATGTTCGCCTCATCTCCAACAGCAACGTCCCAGACAACATCACCGGCTCTAAGCAAATGCACGACACCCGCCCGCTTCAACTCTCCCTCACATTCCAACACACTTGCATCAGACAACCAATCTCCCTCTGGAGAGGGAACAAAGACGTGGAGCAATGGCGCACGTCTGGGTCTGAACAGGGGTGAGCGGAACGTGTTCGGATACGCAGCAGGCCGTTGACCAGGGACAGCACTATGCGCGACTGAATGGGAGAATGAAGACGTGGGAGAGGGTGCCCGACTGGACGATCTGGACATCCCATTCCCATTCGCGTGTCCAATCCGGGAAGTAGATGCTGACCACTTCGATGGACTCCTCGAATGACCCGCAGAAGAAGACAGAGGGGGACCTGACGCCTGTTTCGCATTGTATTCCGCTTCTGCCTCTGCTTGAGCGCGTAGCCTGAGGACGATGCGCGTGTACGATCGACAAGAGAGCTGGAGATCTCGGATCTTGGTGGCATCTACGGTGTTGTCTGAGCGGAGGTACGCCTCTGCTAGGCTCGAGTACTGATGGATCGGCATCGACACCCCGCGCAAATAAGCACTGAGATCCTGATGGGGGGAAGAGCAATTTCAGCTGTCAGAAGACTAAAACGTAGTACGAAAGCTTACCTTCAGAGTTAGTACCAGAGGCTCGGGCTGTTTCCACAACCACCTGGCATATCCTACAGTCCGCAAATATCGCTCAAGGATGACCTCCTCCAGTTCGCGTCTCTCGAACATCGCGGTCCTGATCTCCTTGTTCAAACACGACAGCATAACCCAGTCATAATAGTTCAAATACTCCAGCAAGTCTGCAAGCAAGTCAGGCACCGTCACATGTGACAACAACGGATACCACTTCGGTTCCTCAGGTACGACATCTTCGGCTGGTATCTCCTGTTCTTGCACGGGTTCTGGCACGGGCTCAAATTCAGGTTCAGGCGTAGGAGCCTTCGCAATCGGAACGATATTCTCGATATATGGTCTAGCCTTGTCGAGTTTCTCTCCACGTCGCCGTGATCGCGCCTGTGCATATTCTTCGGGAGAAGGAGGCGTCTGCGGCGTAGGCAACTGCGTAGGGAGGCGCTCCGGAGTGACGGGGGATAGTGGGGGCGACAATGGTTGAGAATGATGATGCTGATGATGATGTTGGTGATGTGTTGGCTTGGAAGAGGAGGAAGAGGCTTGGTGTCCGCTGTCGTTCGCGCTCCTGTGTGTGAGCCTCTCGAGTTGTTTCTCTGTAAGTTGTTTCACCCCATCCCGTACTCGACGCGTCAATTTGGTAGAGTCGCCGGAAGAAGTTCTCTTATGATGGCCAACACGACTCGGCGCGTCCTCATGTCCCTGACCTTGGCTTGTCTGCAATTGAATAGGCGACTCAAGCGTGGACGGTGCATGATTCTTGCGCTCCGGAGTGGAAGAACGCTCGCGCGTGGAAGCATGCATCGGGGGACGAGGGGGAGCAGCCATTTCTGCTTCAAACGCGTCAACACTAGCTGAGCGTGAAACAGGTGTAACTGTAACTTCGTTACTGCGAGTAGCGTGCTTGTTAGGCTTGCTCAGCTTCCGCCTTCGCTTGGGCTCCGGTGCGGGAGCAGGTTCAGGTTGAGAAGGTGCAAGGGGTTTGACGACCTCACTTCTGCTATGGTGTCCAGGAAGGTCACGCTCGGGGGACTTGGGGGAGGGATAGGGTTGCGGGGCTGGAGCGGGGGGTTCTTCACTAACCATGCCAAACATTTCCGCTTCGGTACCACCAAGGATTGGCTCAGGCACATCATCCAAATCTTGCGGTGCAGCAGACATGGCGTCAAAGATCAATGGTCGACCTCGAACAAGGCCGTGCTGATGAGCAGCAAGTGCAGTGGAACTTGCTGCAGACGTGTCCACGGTACGGGACGAGGGACGGTGGTGGTGGTGGGATTTCGAATCAGCGCGACTGTGATGAGAGCGTGAACCTTTAGAGAGTTTTGACATGATCGATTCCTTTGTAGGCGAGGATCGTTCCCTCCCCAAGAAACTTGCGTCAGGCATCGCAGATTGTGAGACGCTCCCAGAAGGGTCAACGTGTGAACCTTCTTTGAACCGAGGAGACGGTGATCGACGTGGAATGGGCTGCTGACCCTCGTCCTTCAGGAGATGACTGAATGAACGGTCTCTGGCTTGCTCTTGCGAAATGCTTTGATGGCGGCTTCGTCGCCGTTGCTCGGAATCGTCTTCTAGTGCCGGCGCCGTGAAACGAGATTCTGGCCTGGCCGGCTTCGTGACTTCGCCGTTAGTAGATGACACCACGAGGCTGTCCGCTGCTAAGGTGGACGATGACGGCAATGATCTGGAGTTCTGCTAGTGCAATACAAAAGTTATATGGTGAGTTACGTTGGGTATATATAGAAGGTAGCTTAACTTACAGACGGATGAGATGGTTGTTCTAGTTCAGGTAGCGGATTCCTGGGGGGCGACGGTATTTCTGGGATACTGTCTGGCGGAGCGAGCCCGGCAGCATCGACGTCAGACTGTGCCTGGAATGAGACATGGTCAGTAAAGTTGGAGTAGAAAAATATTGGAATGGAACGCGATCCAAGCGGTGATATATCGATGCCTGTAGGCTATATGGTACCTTCGACGCATGCTGTCACCCACATCCAATCCGCGTCAAGATCCCGCGTGGGCAATACGGACGTCACGTGGCCGATTTCAAATGTGCGATCAGCGATGACGTCGAACAGGCAACCAACTTGTCGCCGCCAAGAATAGACAGGGGCGGGAGGTTCAGACTGCATAGAGATTCCAGAACAAAGAACACGCAAGAGCAACCCTGAATTCGCCCAAGGATGCCACGGAAATGGGATTGCGCGGACAACAAACGGATCGCATATATGACCCACGAGGCGAACTTCAAATGAGTCCGAGAACACACCTTTTCCGCCTCTGTGCGACTCGATGCAACGCTAGTTGTAGATGTAGACGTCGAATGGGACACGGGGAGACCGAATGCTGCGAGGGGGGAGTACTTTTTACGTCCAGTGCTAGGACTGGCCTGCAGTAAACCCGAGGGACGTGAAGAAGATTGCTGAATATCTGATTGAGAAATAGTAGTAGAGGTTTTCGTAGGCGAGGATCTATTCATTGCAGTTGAGGGATAGGAGGATGTGGTATTCGTATTGCTGAAATTGTCGATATTGTATGGGTCGTAGTCGTCAACAGAGGGAATATGAGACTGGGACTTGTTGGTGAGCGCAGTATAGCTTCCAGCGCGAGACGGGACATGGTCCAGTGCAGGTGAAGAAACAGCGTTTTCGATGACATCTCCGCGCGCACTGCCTTGACGGGACTTCTGCGACTTCTGCAAGCTCGTAAATGACGGCTGCCGTGTACGCGATGGAGGAGCAAGCGACTCTAACGTCTCCTCCCAATTACCCGAATCTCTTTCGGAGACGGGAGGCTGAGGAGAAGGTGTATGCGACTTTTTGACAGTCCGAGCACTCGACGAGGGCTGCAGATGTTGCTTTCTGTCATCAGACGACGATTTGTCGACTCCAACGCGTCGAGCATCAAGGGTGCGACCCCTAGATACATCTCGGTTGTCTATTGGTTCCCCGTGTCTGTGTTTATGTGGTTTCCTGCCGCCTGCAGGAGAGGACGTATTCGCTTGCTGTACGTCCAATATGGATTCCGCTCCGCCCTCGTGTCCATCACCACGAGTCGGTCTATGCTGACTTGGCAAAGACGCCTCGCGTTCGTCGAAAGAAGCCTGCGGAGGAAGGGCGGGCAGACCCCTTCCCTGGTCGGAGGAAAGCCTATGTGCTCGATGGGCCGCCCCGTTCTCAAGAGGCATTCGAGACGATGAGGCGTGCGATGTCTCGCTGAATTCTCGACTTGCTTTGGATGGGGGCAATGGAGGTTCGGGTTCATGTGCAGGAGTGGGAGGGGGAGGAGAAACCAAGGCTGTCCGTGAAGTCATGCGACTTGGAGGACCAGGTAAAGGTCTCTCCTGCTGTTCTTGTCTGCTTGGGATTCTCCTAACCTGATTCTGGCTCACCCTCCGCTCACGACCTCGATAGTTCGAATTGACATGGGTGACCATTGGCTTTGCAGCCAGAGCCATTGGGCCAGAGACTATCGGCTTGGGGGGAGACGAGCCATTTTCAGGTGATTTATGCAGACTAGTCGCGAATTTGGCATATAGGGGTGTAGACAGTCCAGGGGTAATAGAGGCATTAGTATGAATAGAAGGAGAGCTGATCGGGATGGATTTCGACTTTGCGATGTCACCCGAGGACTTTTTACGACGGAGTCGTTTCATGTGAAGGTACAGCGGGTTTCAGGGAGAGTGAGAGTTAGCCAGAAAGCGCGAAAGCGTAGAGTAGCAACGAGGAAACAGAGTATAAGGGCATGAAGAAGCTTAGAAGAACATGAACGTTGTTGCTTCCAGGCACGGTCGCGGTCAAGACATATTGCACTGACGCTTCGGCTATAACTCGGCGTTGGCTTGGCTATATGAAGGGCTGAGTCAATCAGGATTACTCATCGCTTCGTCTTCAGTTTAGCAACGTTGGCATTGGAATACTTATTGACAATTCATGTAGTGGATATCGACTTTGACCGGGTCGATCTCACCAGGTCTCGCGGTTCAAACGTTCATCTACCAACCGTAGACTCTTGCTGAGGGTAGCGTAGAACATCGTATCATGAGCATTTTCCAGATGAATGAGAAATACACATTCAAACATTCGATACCTATGTCATGGGGAATCCAGACCTACTAGAGACAACTATAGGCTACGCCGGGATCCGGATCCAGCTGGTTTGCACATGACGACGATTCCTTGAATTTGGGCATTCGTGTGGATGAAGGTATGACAGAGCTATATGGGCGGTCTTGAATTGAAGGGGGCTCCCTTGACCACAGTATATGTATTCTACAAATTGTGGTGCACTTGTCTCCGACCTAGACGGATGCAAGGGTACTAGTGACGATTTCTGAGTCAGTTGCGCACACTACGCCCTCTTGGCTAGGATCACAGCAACAGGCCACTCGATGTCTATCTCATCCGTTTCCTCGGCCTTACCTCCCTGACTAGCAACATGCTGGCGTAGGGATTTCCAGAAGCGCACTGCAATGTCGCCCTCGGGGTTCTCCAAGTCTTCCGGGTGCGCTTCATGATACGTGTGCAGAGAACTGTACGTGCGCAGGTACCCAAGAAGATCATTCCAGGTACCTTTCTTCCGCAGAATCACGGGGCGCCTGTCTGGCAGGTTGGGATGATGATCACCTACAAAAATATATCCAGTTCACTCTTTCTTGGTCGGCAGTGCACGTCACGTACCGACAAAGAAGACACGCTCAAACTCCTTGAATCCATCAGGGACTACACTGTTTGGATCCGGGATGTCGACAAGGTGGTTATCCAGTATGTTTCGGCCTGGTTGTTCCCAGTATGGTCCAACAGATGTCTTGGGGTCCGATCCTTTCGAATAAGCGTGTATGAGCGGTGTTGCAGAAGGATACCGACTAAGTCGGAATTCCGAGTAACCCTGATATTGATTCAATGTCTGGCCACTAAAAGCAGAATGAATTGTTCGTACCCAAGCAGCAAGACTGCCATCTTTCCGAAGCACCCTAGCGGCTTCCTTCCAGACATTTTGCCAATTGAACCAGTGTGCAGCTTGAGCTAAGAAAGTAAGGGCCAAACAGTGTCAATTCTCGTCATTCATGTAAAGCCTGGAGCCTACTAAACGGACCTGAGACAATGAGATCCACAGAGCCATCGTCTAGGAACTGAAGATTCTCGGCGGAAGACTGAACGAATTCAAGCTGGCCGGGGAGCGCCGCAGACTTTGACAACTCCTTTGCTTGTTCAATCATTGTAGCGCTAGGTTCAACGCCTATGATGCGCTGGAAGGGTGTGAGTTCCGTTGTTGCTTGACCTACCCAAGACCCAATTCGGGCGCATATCAGTATGGAGAGCGGGATGGGTGTCCAAATATACACGATGATCTGCGTACCTGTTCCGCACCCCAGATCAACTGCGGTCCCCCAGCGTGCATTGGGGGACCTGGCGTGATACTGGAATACAAAGTCGTATAATTGGCGAGGATATGTTGGGCGTATGGAGGCATATCGAGCTGCGTTGTAAGTAGCTCTGTGGAATGTCGCCATCGCTTTGTCAGAATTTCGTACCTCGAGATGATCCCGAGGTCACTATTTGAGTTCAAAGTCAGAGTAATGAATGGTCGATGTTAAACCACTGAAATAACATCCGTAAAATAACATAGGTACACTGCATAGCGACTCGGACGTACAGTAGGCAAGTATTCAGAATGACGAGCCGTCGGTTTCGGGTCCGATCGGCGATGGGCTATGCGATGCACAAACAAGATCAAACATCCACAAAGGCGGCCAAACCTCCGATCATGTATCGCTGACTTTGGTACGTTTCGACGTTGTCCACCTTGCAGCCACTGGCCCACCCTGAGGCGGAGTTTTGAACAGAAGAGCTTGCTAAGGTGACAGCCGCCACTGGGAATTCACCTATTCAGCTGGATGAACCTCGTGCAATTGCTCTGCTGTTGCTCTAACTCGGGATGAGTATGCTTCTACCCTAATGTCGCCGAATGCTATACTTACTTCAAGGTAAAGCAATCAGAATCGGCTGGATTCGTGAGAGTCTGCATTGGCGATGCAGCTTGGGAGCTTGCTGGGAGACGCGAATGCATTATCCTCTCCCTCGCGCGCCCCTTGCATGGAACAGATCTTAGCAAAATGACCTCGGTCCTCCGACCCGGAGATTCCAGTCATGCTTTGCTCTCATGATGGTTTCTCTCACGTTTTTTTTTCAGGGAGGTACGTAGTCGCACCACGAATTATACCGAGAGTGAAAAAGGTATTCGAAAGGCATTCGAACAGATCGGAACGCTGTGCGGGGCCGGTCACACTGCCTTGTTCTCATCGTCCAACATTGACCACAGCGCTTTGTTAGGATCAACGGGCGAGAGCGGCCCTGTTGAGCCTTGAACAAGCTTTTTCTGCGCTCCGTCCAACCCTGGGAGGGTTTACGGCGGCTAGCAGCATGTTGGCCTGTCAAGGTAATACAGAGGCGATGCCGGTAAACTAACACCTGGTACGGGTTGGTGAACGACTACCGGATACAATACTGGCTGCGTCGTTTTTTTTCTATCGCGCTGGAGTTGAACATCCGTGTTTCGCTTCCTCATACCCTATTCTTGGAGCCTGCTGTACCAAGTCGCCATGCGAATCCATCGAAAATGGGCTGTGGATGCCATAGCCGCTGCCGGCGGCACGAAAACTCTCGTCAACAACATGTTTCGATACCTCATCTCTTGCCTCGGGGGTATCCAGTATGCAGTCACCCTGACGCACGCTTGTTCATGACGTTGCGGTCTCCCGATGTCATCTCCGATGCAGTGGTTACCGATCAAGCGTGAACTTGTGGAACTCGTTCAATGTACAAGCATTTGGCGCACGATGGGATGGTATAAAAACTTGAGTAGTTGGTTCCTCAAACGACATCACTACCAGCCTCCACATTTAATCCTTTAGAGCATTCGGCAGCTACTCGCACAGCTAACTTAACATCTCATCCACTTCCACAACTACCTACTACACTCTATTACAATGCCTGGTGTTACCATCTCCTCCCCTAATGTCTACCTCTCCAAGGTTGCCAACGAGCTTGTCGTCAATGAAGGCAAGAACCCCAACCGTTTCAAGAACGCGGATAAGCGTATCCTGGTTATTGGTGGCGGAGTCACCGGCATGACGGTATGTCCTTCTTCTCTTCCCTTTCATGAAGAGCTTTCGTTGACATTGACGCACAGAATGCATGGGCACTCCTCGATGCGGGATACTCGGTGACCATCGTTTCTGAGAAGTGGGCTTCCCTCGATGACCGTATCACTTCTCAAATCGCTGGGGCACTGTAAGTCACCATTCACAAATCAATCTATCCGCTACTTCACCCGTACTCACGATGACAACAACAGCTGGGAATACCCGCCCGCCGTTTGTGGAAAGCACACCGATGTGATCTCTCTCAAGAGGTCAAAAACTTGGTGCATGACTTCCTACCGTGCATTCGAGAAACTGCAAAAGCTCTTCCCCGACCAAGAGCTCCCCCACCACGGCATCCGCATGCGCATGGCAAACTTCTTCTTTGATAATGCCATCGAGGACTTGCCAGAAGAGTACAACAAGATGGTTGAAATTGAGCATTCTGGGGTAGGTCTCAGAAAATACTCCGTCCTCCGCCGCATCAATCTGACCATGCTGGCCTACTTGCCTTTCTCACTCCAGATCCGTGGCTTCAAACGCGACCCTACTCTCGTCCAACAACATGCCGTAAATCAGAAAGCCGGTGTCGTAGATTCTTACCAGCATTTGTCGCCGGCTATCGACACAGACGCCTACATGACCTGGTTGCGGTACACGATCGCACGCAAGGGAGCAGAATTTGTCACTGAACGCATCAACGGTGACCTTCTGGCTCAGGAGGATGAACTTCTCGCAAAATACGACGCCCACGCCATCGTCCATTCCACTGGGCTGGGTGGTGCCGAACTTGCATCAGACAAGAGTGTCTACCCTCTTCGTGGCGCTCTCATCCGGGTCATCAACGACGGCACAAAGTTCCCCAAAGTGAACGAGGCCCTTGTAGTCGCTCACGACTACGCGAAACGTGATGAAGACGGAGGAATCGTCTTCATTGTCCCTCGAAATGATCAAACTCTGATCTTGGGTGGTTAGTCTATCTGCATCAAATCTTAGCATTCAACAACAGAAAGTCTGATCGGATCTCCATTCTACTTTCAATAGGTCTGGCACAGCCCAACGTGCCCTTGGATTTGACTCTCGATAGCCCCGAGATTAAGCGCATGCGGGATCGCTGCAACCGGTTCGTACCTGGTCTCGAGAACGCCGAGTACGATCCCGAGGCACCGCTCGTCCAGGGCCAGCGACCATTCCGGGGTCAAAATGTCCGCGTCGACCGTGAGTCGAGGCGCAAAGCGGACGGCTCAATGAGCCGCATCATCCACTCTTACGGTCAGGGTGGTGCCGGTTTCACTCTCTCCTTCGGTTGTGCTGGAGACGTGCTTAGTTTGCTCGAAGAGCTGGAGGCCGGTGTCGCTCCTGCTGCAACGTACTAAAGGGCTTACCCTCTTGGATAGTATGACACTGTAGAAATTAACAACCCATCTAATTGCCTAGTCAGCCTACTACATCCTTACTACTTATTCGGTTCAGTTGTAACAATGTATTTAATATATCTAAGATGCTATTTTTATGAAGTTACAAGACCCATTCTGTTCGAACAGAAAATGCCAGAGTTCCGCAACGGTGCCGTCAACTGATATTTGTCCCAGTTTTAGTAATAGGTACGTCAATTGCCAACGTTCAAGAGAACCGGCCGAAGGCACACGCACCGTTTGAAATCCACCGAATCGTATCTGGTGTCCACATTAGTCGAAACGGAGATTGCAAGCGCATCCCTACGCTGTAAGTCCGCCGATGGTTAATCTCAAAGCAGCACATCCCGCAAGCACGTAAGTCAGTCAGATGCATACCTTGTCTGTGACCGGGCTTGACAGTTGCGAATGTGGGATGGATGGCGGGTCAGCTAGACTGCCGGGCTGACGAGAGAGATGGCTGAGGTGGATGGAAACGAAATTCTCCGTTCTCTCTCGGAGGTTATCTCTAGCGTTGAGCCTACATGAGGAGATACATTTGCGCTATGGTCAATATTGGCATTGACAGTGGAGTATAGTATACTGACGTTGCTAAGTAAGCGTTCACGTAGACTGGGATTAACGAGTGAGAATCCTGCAACCCGCTCAATTGTCATGAGAGAATGACTCACGTTTACTCAATTGCAAATAAAATGCAACATAGATCAGACTGTTGGGCATTGCTGCAAACTGGAATGCAAAATCAGAGAATGTCTCATCACAAGCAACGATAGTCGTCATACCATAACTAATCCCGCCGTAGCGTCGATTCTGAGAAATGAACCGATGAGTTGGTCGCCGAACTCAACATCTCGGAGCAATGAGTTTCTTACGCAGTCAAGAGTCCTGGACGGAACTAGCGTGAGTATAACCAGTAATTGAAGCCGTATCAGCATTCTCACCGGTGTTGACCGTGTAGAGCATGAGGATGTTGATGAGCGAGTCAGTACTGACGACATGCGGGTCAATATGGGGAGAGAAGACAGAAGCCATACTTACCTCTTCATTCCCGTTCTAGAAACATGAAGATAATAACATAACGAGAGAGCAACCGCGGTGTCTGCCGTGAACACGGCGGCGAAGTCGAGATACAACAAAGTCTATCAAACAGACAAAAAATCAACTTCGGGGGAAAAATTGCATGCTGTCAAATACATACCGAAAGTGCCTGGACCCCCGCAAATGTGGCGTGGAAGCTATATGCAACGAAGGTTATACTGGGTGCCACCTACGTATGCTCGGCCTGGGCTCACGCTTTGACGGTTATGACTACAAGGTACAAGAGGTATTTGCAAAATGGACTACATAGTGTTACCCTGATGCTTACCTATACTACAGACTGCATTGTTCCGTCAACTATGATTGTTCACAAAATACCTATCGTCGGGGAAACGTACCTAAATCCAATAGCGACACGCCTGCCTTCAGCGGCGAATCAGTACCAAGCCTTCTTCCGTTGCTCAGATGACATTACACGTACGATGAGACCAGTGAGTAGCCAGTTCCCATGGCTCACTGAGACGTTAGTGGTGAGAATGCAATTATGATCTTACGTTGGACCCTGAGTTCACTCACATCTCCACACTTTTCGTGCGAACATCCTAGAGGGTCCAACGTTAGCGGCGTAACTTTCGGAGAAATCACTGACAAGCGACGTACCCTCTAACGAGAAAATTGCTCACTCCCTGAACATAGACCATTGAATGTCAGCTATAAATCACCTTGAGCGTGACGGAAAAATCATACCGTTACGGTGACGTGTATCTTGTCGAATAAATCATCGTCAAGTAATCTGACCTGCTTTCCATGTTATCAGGATGCGGACTTGGACTCACAAGGAGACTCCTAGTTCATATACCCAAACGATTCGTGAATGCGACTGTCGCATTCAGAAGATGACGGAACATACCAAACAGGAGAGCTGAGGGCCAGCGGGTCCGCAAAATGCGCCACGAGGTAGTAATACAGGATATGCCCGTTCAACGCCACGTCCAACGTATCAAGGACCCTGTCAAACAATCTGAGCGACCGCTCAAGAGGGAAGGAGATTGGCAACATACCATAATGTGAAAACCTGGGAATATATTCATCAGAATTGATAGAACACGAATTGCACGCGACACTCCAACATACCATGAGCTTCGAGGCCAGACGATCGAGCGGGTAACGTTGGTAATACACATATGTCTGCGTGCAGGTAATACCATATAATCTGCTCGGAAGACCTGGGTAAACGAAGTAATGCAGTTGATGCAATAAGGGCTCTCACCCAGCGCTCACTAGTCCGCCGATTAAGAGGGGACCCAAAGCAGATTGTAAAAGAGCGGGGTCCATCGCACAACGTGTCACCGATCAACGTGAATGGACTGTACCGAGGGGGTATCCTACGCAGGGGAAGAGAGACGGGTAGAATTGCGATGGGCAGCAATATAAGCATCGTGGTACTCGGTGAAATTTCGATGCTTGGAGCCGAATAGCCACCTTAACGCCTCCACGCTGAAAAGATCTTGAACAAGGACTTCTAAGAAGACAGTAGTCCGTCCTATTTTCACTGAATGAAACTATTCATTCCCCAATGTGAGCGGAAATGGTGCCGAGCACGAATATCCTACATTGTGAGTCATTTACTCTATGGATTGTGCTCACCAAACGTCTCAGGACTGCGCTGGGCCATATGATGAGCAAGTAATACTAATCCCTTACCTTCTACCGGATACCGGTATACGCAGCTGCGAGCCGAATAGTAAGTTCTGCATACATGTGGACATGTCATGCGTGGAATTTTGCAACCTCCGGAACTAGAATAAGAAGTTAGACACTGCATACGGATTGTGTGGATGGTCGGAAGAACTTGGAACCTGCCAAGTCAAATTTATGACAGGAAAACAATATTCAAGGCACAGCGAAGCACCCGACGCGATGAAATTGCCAGAGTGCATCAAGTTGACTGGTTCTTGCACCCATACGTATTGATGTAAACCAATGTGCGAGCATAGCAGGGAGCTGGCTCAGTTGTTCCTAGTACGCACCTAGAGTATTCAGTAGACTTCAATGGGGGTTATTCATTGAGGCCAAATGCTCAATCGTCTACGGCAATACAGTAATGACATTGGTTCAAGTATGGTACATGAGTATGCATGAGTCGCTGCCAGGGTCGAGCCAATAGAGCGTATTTGGAGTCG
>JSYW01004004.1:0-12718 GCA_000787475.1 Lentinus polychrous
AAACGAGGTGATTGGTCCATGATCATAGGTTAAGTAGATGAGAGAAGTATGTGATGTACAGATGACGATGGAGAGGAGCAAAAGAAAAGAGCGGATATGCATAAAACGGACACGAAGAAAGTTCGGAGGTGGGATGGTGGAAAAACACTGATGTGAACTTGGCTGCAAGCGAGGGGAGATCAAAGGGAGAGTGAGAACGGGAGCTCGGATCTTGGTGAGAAGTACTGCGACTGGAAGAAGAAAACCGGCACCGGAGTGAGAGAGAGCGAACGAACGAAAAGCTGGTAACGAACAGTAGGGTATGTAGAAGCTCATAAATAACCCACATACACAATAAGATCCCCTGGAAGCAAGAAAAGCGAAGGACGAGGGAACAAGAAAGAATACGCTTCATCAAATCCGTTGCCGTACCGCTGCTGGCGGGCCCATATGTCCATTCGTCGGCCCATTTCCCATAGGATGTGGACCCTCCCCACTGGACCTCGACGGCACATACGAATTCGGCCTCGACGAAGGTCGTTGACTTGGCGACTGCGACAATGGAGGCGGACGTTCCGGCGGCGGCCAATCGCCACTGGGTGATTGGCCATTGGCCATCCTCGGCTGCGGTGCTTGAATATTGGTTTGGATATTCGACATGGTAGGTGGGGGCATTCCTCCGGCGGGATAGGAGAACGGTGCGTGGTTCAGGCTTGGAGGGGATTGATGACGCGATTGCTGTCCGGTGCGTATCTGTGCGTCTGAGATTGAGGGCCCACCGATCTGCGGACGTTCGAGCGACTGCGCATTTGACTGTGGCGGTCTAGTTTTGGTTTTTGGATGTGACATAAAAAGCTATTAGCACCTCGCACGCGGGGGAAACAAAAAGGTCTCTGCTCACCGTGGAGGGAATGACCTCGAGTCTTCTGGTCTAGGTGTAGCAAATGGAGAAGACGGCGGCGGGCCGTTGACGGGTGACATCATGCCCGGCGTACGACCGCTGGCCTTGAGACGCATGTACGTATCACATTTTTTCAAGAACTCCTTCGAGGGGAGTTCCATGCTACTCGCAAAGTAGTCCTGATCTCGCAGAATGGGAAGGAACTCCTCTGGAACGCAGTAGAACTCATCCTGGTTTTCTAACAGCGCCGTCACTACTTTAATCGCCCCGAAGCTCTCGTCCCGCACAGCATCACGCCCTCGAGAATAGAGGATACTCGGGCAAATGACGGTTGCAAGGTTCTGAAGATCCATTTTGCTACCCGTCTCTTTATCGACGTGGGCAAAGGAAGCGACCCACTTCAGAAAGACGAAGAGGACTTCCATGGTGTCGCGATGCTGCTTCGGCAGAATGATCGAGATCATATGCAGAAGCCTCTTCCGATCGGCTTCGTTGGGTAGGTCTGGGTGTGGTCTCCTGTCAGCATCATGAATGTGTCCACGCCGAAGGTGCATTGCTTACTTTGCGAAGCGATGAATAGCCGGTGCAATTTGAACGTTAGTAAGGGATCGGGCAGCTCTCTGAGGAACTTCTTCAAAAGAGCGGCGAGTTGCACAGGGTTGTCCTGTGTCAGGTCGACCGACGAAGGATCGCGGTCAATGGCGTCAGTCAACTCTTTCAGCCTCCTGATGTTACCGTTCTTCCGGAAGATACCCTCCACCGACATATCTACAAGGCAACGTGAGCCGACGGGACAGGAACAAAAATGACACATTCCGGGAACTTACCCATCTGCCTCATGGCTGACACAACATCATCAATGAAACTAGGCACTCGCAGTGGGACGCGCGACGCGCCATGCAACGAATCCGCGCCCTCACGTTCGACAAGTAGCTCCAAAGGAACGCCAAAGACGCCTGGGTGGGTAACAAAACCAAAGACAGATTAGCGATCCGGGCAATGCACATACCGCATGCAAGGCCACCAGCAGTAATTCGACACCCCTCGAACGAACAACTCACCTTTCTTCTTGACATTCTTCTTGTCGTTCCCCGCCTTGAAGAGCTTATTCCAAAATGAGCTCTTCTTCATCTCCACCAGCTCCAAGAGTTCATCGAGATCGAACTGGTCCCTGAGCGGCGAACGCTGCAAGGCAAGTACCGCATAATGCTTCACGATCGCCAACTCCAGCGGACTCAACTCTGCAATGTACGGCACTGCGCTCTGCCGCGGGAGCGAACGATGTTGCTCTCGCGCTTGAGCGGCTTCAACGATTTGAGGCAGGTCCGCGAGTGTAATCCCATCGTCGACTCCGGGGAGCTTTGGTTCATCTACACCACCGGCGGGCGACGTCGGCGCGGAATCGTCCACGATCATTACCTCTGTGTTGTTCCGCGCAAACGACGGCCGGATGACTTGACCTTGGGCTTCCGCCATGTCGATCGTCCCCGGTGCCGTGATGCGCGGCCTCTGCTGTTGTTGCTGCGCCTGTTGCGGTGGAGATTTATGCAGCCGATTATGGGAATGGCCGGTATGCCGCTGTTGCGAAGAATGGTGCCCATCCTTCACCGACAAGGAGGAGGTCGCGTTCGTATCAGACGACTGGGCAACTTTCCCCGTTGGACTTTCGACCACGGTCGAGCGCCTGGGTACATGGGCGGTCGCAGATAGTCTGCGCCCCAGATGTACAGACTTGTACCGGTTTATGTCGCCCGAATTGCGGTAAGGGTCGTACTCTGGTTCGTTCGTACCCGGAGCTATCAAAGAAGGGATAAGTTTGAATATCCCAGACAGACGTTGCATAGCTCAGAGAGTGTTTGGGGACTTACCAGGCGAAGCAGGGACGACGCCTCGAGACTTGAGCAGCCAGTACAGCCTACGCAGGGCAACGTTCAGCAGGAATGCATACTGCTCCAGCCGAGACACCGCCTGGAAGCCGCCCCTGCAATTAGGGTGCGCATGATCCGTGCAGTAGAACACCGTGGGGATGCGACCGAACTCTGCGGTATCCTTCATCGAGTCAACCTCGTACACGAACAACTTGACGTTCGCGGGCGGCCTCCGCGCCGAAGACAATTTCGGTCCGCCCTCTGCCTTTTCCTTCTTCTCCTCTTCACTTTTCTCCTTATCCTCGATCGCCTTCGTTTCCTTCGGCAGGGGGACAGCAGCTTGCTTGCCACACGTTGCACACTGGACGCATGTCGAATGCCATCGTTGGAAAGTCCCTAGCCTTACGCAGTCCTCTTCCACCGTTCCCTTGCACTTGGCACACCAATCCGTAGGCTGCGAGGCCGGACTAGATTTTGACAGCGCAGGGTCACGAGGTGCCGGCGAGAATGGTGAATCGCCCGCGTTCTCGGGAGCGAGGCTCTTGAAACCGTATGTGACGCCTTGCGTGCTAGAGTTGCCCTCTTCACTTTCGATGATCTCGCCATTCGCCCTCTTCATCATCCGTTTGGCAGAAGGGTTCCCTCCTTGGATGGCCAACATGTGAAGCTTGTCTAGGAAAGAGGAGATGGCGTCCCTGACGCCGTGTTCCCTCTCCAATTTAAGGGCTCCGGTGAGCGCGATCCGGATGAGGATTTTGAGGTAGTGCGCGAGACCCGTTACGAGTGCCAGAAGCTCCTGAGTCATCCCCATACGACGTTGTCCGGTCTCTTGTGTATGCGACAGCAGTGTGAATAGGTCCACTGTCTTTCGACAGAGCATCCGTGCCTCGCGGACATGGGACATCCCTAAGTAACCATCGTTGATAATCAAGGAATTTGAATTGCGAGCGAAGAAAAGACGGACCTTTCAAGCCAAGGCGGGCGAATTGGAACTCCAAGTCGTCAATTGTTGCAAATAGCACCTCGACATGTAGAATAAACTTTTCCGCCATCCGGATGGCCTCCAAGTACTGGCCGTTGCTGACCTGCCGAAGCATATCGGATATACAAGCCGCACTGGACTCCTCAAAGGCAGATAGAACACTACGGCCAGGTCATGGTTAGTTCCGATACTGGAGAACATGGAAATCGCTGAACGTACGTCCAAATGCGATACACCTGTTGCTCCATCCTGATCTGCTTATCCCGTAGGGAGGCAGGAGTTTCCCTCCGCTCTTCTTCCATGTAGGGCGGTTCCGCTGGTGGTTGCTCCCCATCCCCATTCTCAGAAGGGGGTAGAAGGCCGCTGTTTGGTCGCCTTGACACTACTTTGACGTTCCAAAACTAGACGAATATGAGACAACGATTCTAGAGAATCAAATACAATAATACAATAAAAAGCATACTTTGTTGATCATGTAGCACTCTGGATGCCAGCATTCATCCCTCATGTTCCGGTTGATCTCCACGAATTGTTTCAAGATTGCACTGTTGCAGCCTGCGCATTTAGTAGCGAACCTTGTCGAGTAGTGATAATGACAGTAGACATCTCCGTCATGTTCGTAGTACGAGTCTTGTGGTCCAAACAAGGTGGGGCAGACCGAGCAAGTGAAATGTTCCACGTGAAACTTTTTACCTATATGTGATGAAAGTCAGTTGGCGATTAGGGCTACTGGGGGTACCGTCCAGGACGCACTGCATGCTGTGATGTAGCTCCCCCTCAAAGCCTGCCCGCATTTGGCGCAGATCAGGTTGAGCCGACGGAAATAGTCACGTTCACACAGAGGGTGCTGCTTGCCGTCCGGTCCGTCGATGGGGAAGAACTTGGAGGCAACCACTGTGCCGCAATCCTAAAGAGGGATGAGAAACGGAAGCGTACGTGACTGTCATGTGAATTTACCATGCATTTGAAGCAATTGAGATGGTAGACGGTCCCTAACGCCCGGACGAAGGCCCCTTGCATGGGCTTGCCACAAGCTGAGCATGTCCTGGAGAGGGCGTGAGACGAGGTCGAGAAAATTGATGTGCCTCGGCAAGAGAAGCAGTGAGCGATCAGAGTCAAAACTTACGTAGAGTTTGTACTGGTTGAGGTATGAGTGGTTGATGTAGGAGGGGCTCCGTTTCCGGTGGCAGAAGAGTCTGAACGGAGAGAGGTATTGGACGCAATGCTTCGGGGCCTCCGTCTGGAGCTATCCGAGTGCTCTGAGGAGGACGGGTGGTTGTGGTTGCTGGAGCTGCCAGGGGTCGTTGGCCGGCTCGCGGAGAGGTAGGGCTGAGATCTGCTGAGGACATGGTCGGATTCGATGGGATCCGTGTTAGATGTCGAATGGTTCAGATCCTCGCTGCGAGAGTGGGGATGGTCGTTGGATCTCGGTTTCTTGTGATCGTGTTCGCGAGGGGTTGGCACGGTGGATGATCGAGTGGGATATTGAGGGCGTTCAGGGAGAGAGCCGGCGTTACTCGCAGGCGGGGCAGACACAGGGCCATCTCTCGAGGGACTCGACGAGAAGTGCAGGTCGTGGTGGCCGTCCGAGTCGAGGGCCATGTAGGCCAGCGCAGAGTGGTCAGAGTCTGCCTGCTGTGTTCGCCGGGCTGGGTCCTGAGGGTCATTCATGG
The DNA here is from genome assembly GCA_000787475.1 of Lentinus polychrous. NCBI lineage: Eukaryota > Fungi > Basidiomycota > Agaricomycetes > Polyporales > Polyporaceae > Lentinus > Lentinus polychrous. Next base: position 5,404 of record JSYW01004004.1, read on the forward strand.
GAGAGATTCTTCGTCGCCAGGGCCCGAGTACACTGTCCGATGTCGTCCTCGGCGTCCGAGGATGGTGGCCGACGACGAGTACGATCGCTGCAAGACGCGGTCGACGGTGGGCTCTGCGACGGTGGTCACTGCTCACTAGCACTCGCACGCTCACGCTCTCGACACACTCGACTACACCGCCAGTCCCTCTCCGCTTGGCGCCCCGTGACACCCGTGACAGCGTCGTCACAGTCACCGCTCTCTGAACGGCTTCCCCTGAACGGCTTCCCCTTCACTCTGCGCAGTGCGTACTGATCTGCACTCAAAATCGCTTTCGCCTGCACTTGACTGCTTCACTAGCCTCAGACACGTTGATAAGACAGCCGGGACAGCCAAACAGCATTCATCCTCCCGGCGCTCCCCCGGGCGCTAACAAGACGCTCGATTCGCAAAGTAGCAGCTCGAATTGAGCCAGTGGAAGCTCGCTACCTTCCAATGCAAGCCGGTTTCTCATCTAGCCATCATTGTCTACAAGCAGTCCAACAGGTCATACGAGCGACATTGTCCATTCACTTGCCAACAGAAAAACTTTCTGACATTTGTATTGCGCGCGACTGATTGAATTCGAACCTAAACTCTCTCAAACATCAGCTTTACTCAACTTGGTGAACACCCTCTCCCCGAGTCGGCCTTTGCGTCGGCCAAGCTTTTGCCTGGGTTGGCTCTTTCACGGCGAGTGTCGTTTAATCGTGCCAGTACGGTCGACTGGCTACCCATTCCGTTCAAGTCATAACTGTCAGATTGGCTGTCCATCATGAATCATGATCATACTTTGTCAAGTGTGAGGGCAGTTGGTGACGCTGACATCGACTCCGAGGCCAGTGTGACCAGGATCAATAACACAAATGGGATTCAAATGCCGGACCAGCGTTACCATCCATATGAGGAGGGGATGCTCGATGACGATATGTAACACTCGGCGAGTGTGCGGTGGGAGAAAGCAGAGTTGGGAAAGGAATATATTCAACGTCACTCGAAGTGAGACTATATGGGTTCATTGATACACCGATGGTCGACTATTCAAGCGAGGTGGATTCGTCCGCATTGAGTATCAAAATGGTGAAGAACTTGATCATTTCGATGTACGCATCGACCTCGATGACTACCATATTTTCGATATCAATGAAAGTCTGAGAGGAAACCAGCAATACTTACATTCATTGACAGTATGAATATCCTTGAATAGACTGGTATCCCCAGTGTAGTGGTGGTTGTATCGGAAAATATGAGGAGTCAACTTCCAATAGTACCTCGTATCTATCACAACCAAGAAAAAACTCTCAATATCGACTTCCATGCTACGATACGGGCGCACATACCGGTGTTGCCAGACATGATTCCAGGGCTAACAACCACATCCTTCCCACCCCGATGAGCATCATGCGTCGCCTTGATCGTACCAGCTAGCAACTGGAACGGAGCGGCGTCTTTCCCAGTAGGTGTTATCGGAGCGGGAGCAAGCCCTGCGCCCCATGCATCGCTCAACCTGAGCTTACCATACGACGTGGCATCTTCGTCAGTGACGTGTTTCCCAAAAGCGGTGTAAGAAAGGTTAAACTCTGTGGCGAGCTCTTTGAGCAGGTTCGTGTCGTGTTCCTGGACTTCCTCAAGGGAACTGACATAGCGCGGGATATGAATTAGGAATAACCCTGGATGGTGGACGAGACATCGGACGTACCTGTCAGTAGCAATGCGGTGATTCACAACAGCCCAAGCACTCTCAGGCAACGCATTCGTCTTCACACCACCCGAAATTAAATCAATAGCCTGCGTCGTGCCAACGAGTGCCTTGAACATCCGATCCTTGAACAGAATCTCTTCTGCTTTGCGAAGGGCTTTATCGGACTTGACCGACTCCTTCAGAGCTTTGCGAAGATCAGAGGGAAGTTCAGGCGCATGTGCCGCGAGGCATTGGGCTTTCATGTACATGGGTGTGCCTCGTCCAATCTTGGGCGTGTATGGGTTCTCTTCATATTTGACGAGAAGAGCAGAGAGAATACCGATTGTCTGTGATTGTGATGGAGTAGATTGCAGTATGAGTGTGTGTGCGAACGCAAATGCAGGGAGATCGACGCGAACCGTGTGGGTAGGAGGAACACTGGAGTGACCTCCGGGAGATTCCACTTCAACGCGGACATCGAGGTACCCCTTCTCGCCAATACCAGGAGTTGCGTAGGTCTGGCCGAATTCATTCATGTAGTCACCTATTACATAGACGGCTGTGACGAGATTTGATCTAGTTTCGCAACGATATGTACTTACCACCCTCGTCCACAAGGAACGCAAAGGCATTCTCACCATACGTCTTCAGGAGGTGAGTAGCCAATGTTGATGCACCCTAGTTTTGAGTGATAGGTGGTTTTCGGTGACAGAAATCAGTAGACAAAGCGCGTGCACTTACGTGTAGACCGCTGGTTTCCTCGTCGAAGCCGAATGCCAGTACGATGGTACGAGTGGGCTTGAAGCCGTTTTCAATTAGAGTCTCGACGGTTGACCTGTAGACATCCAGCAACAAACGTATCAGCTGCGATTGCCAACCATGCGGGAAAATAACATTCGTACAAGACACCGATCAATCCGTTCTTGTCATCAGAGGTTCCGCGTCCCCACAGGAGTTTACCTATGAAGATTCCGGATCAATGCTGGTCCATCATGTATCACAGTAACAGTAAAAGTCATGTCAGACGGGACCGAGTGCGTACCATCATAGTAGCCAGAGTATGGAGGATGAGTCCACTCGTCAACAGTGTCAGGGTTAACAGGGACAACGTCTTGATGTGCGGTCAGGAGCAAAGGCTTCAACGACGCGTCTGAGCCTTTCCATTCATACACGAGGCCATACGTGTTGACTTTAGTCTGTGCCAGAGTCGTGTGGCTGCATAGTCCACAATTATAATCAGGACTAAGTGGAATGTCGGTTTGTCTGTATTAGATGACTTACACGTTGGGGAACGCGGTAAGAAGGTAGTCATGGAAAGGACCAAATGCCTCCCATCGCGGGTCTTCGCCCACAGGACCCATTTTATCATAACTCTCCGTACTATCCGTATGATGTCATGTCATCAGTTCTGAGTCGAAACGTTGAGATGCAACGCGTTTGAAGGACGGGCTCACGGTATCCTGACAGCCCCTGCAAGCCAATCGACAGCCCGCTTCACATACTCCTCCGTACCATACGTCTCGTTCAGACTCGACCACAAATCGGCATGTCTCGAAGGCGAGAGCGCGGGGGGTTGAGGACATAGCTCACTCGCGCTGACCTCGAGGGTATCGGTGTCATGGAGACCGGGGAGCACGACCTCTGGTAGTTCGAAGAGGGAGAGCGCGGTACAGGTAGCTAGCAAGCTCAGCGCGAGGTAGACGGCGGCACGGAGTGGTGAGAACGACTTCCGTTGAGGCGTGTCGTACTCATACACGATCGTCGATGGCAGCAGGCCGTCCTTTTCGACGACGATGGTGGGGGCCATGGTCGTTGAGGTTGATGCAGTTGGAGGGAGGGGTGCGGGCTACAGCAAGTCCGATACGCAACCGGAGAGTCTCGATATTTATATGGAACTCCCCCTTACGCTTCGTTCGCGATGATGTCGATTGCGTCCAGTCTCACAGGTGGTTCCTCTCTCATGATGCTGCATATGCGTTCTTCCGGAATTGGTGGCACATGTCGATGGTCAAGTCGGGCTGCCATATAGTAGAGCCCGCGGCAGATAAGGAGGCCAAGTCAAACCACACATCGCAGATTAATGGATCCTTTTTGGATCACTCTCATCTTGATTTTGAGTAAGTATTGAATATTGAATACCTGATAGTATGCTGCCATCCATTTTGGAGTCTACTTTCATTGCTCCTCCGAACGGTTGAACGCTCGGGCCATGCTTCAATATTAATCTCATTGCATCCAGGTGCAATCTACCTTTCCGTCCGCTTCCCTGTGAAAGCTGAATATCGCCTTTCTGGCTATATATCAGGACGGTACCTCTAACGCAGAAACAATATTAATGCTCGTCATACAGCATCTTGTTTCCGCCTCTGCTGAATAGGCAATTGGCTTGCGATAGGTCGAAGGTGAGTTAGGGTTTGTATAATAACAGATTCAAGCACGACTACAAAACCAATTTTGCGCTGCCCGTCGTACTGTGTTGCCATAGTTCAGGCTCGCTTTGTCTGTAGGTGCTATGAAGCTGTATATTCTTGAGTTTTACCAAGATGTGACTTACCTTCGAAATCCTCCAACGATTCGTGAGCCGACGTGGCATGCTGAAGGCAAACGCAAACGCAGCCACGATCACGCTGTATATAACTGCGACGATGCCCATTACTCCGCTTCTCGCCCTCTTCGCTGCAATAGTCTCGTAGTCATTCCATCTGGGCGACCGCAAAGCCCACCAGTACTGAACGAACGATCCTGGCCAGATACTCGAGATCTTCCCGGTGTGGCCCACGCGATACCATGATTCACATGCCGACCATACAGATGACTTCAGTTTACGTTGTAGTTTCTCGTTATACGCGTCCGTGGCTTTGTCAGTCACATCGAATGCTGCAACTTTCCCTTGAAGGATGGGTCTAAGGAGTTTAACTAAGTAGTTGACCTAGATATAGGTTGAGGAGAATCCGGCGTTTTCTTTACTGACGCAGCTAACGTACTTGGACTTCTTCCATAAAAATTACGGAGCCATGTCCTGTAGCTATATTTGGGCCTGCCCTCAAGGATAATATCGAAGCATTGTACAATGTATGGTTCTAGTACTCACCGCCCAACATGAAGAAATTTGGGAATCCAGGAACGGCAGTGCCGTAGTATGCTGTGGGGCCCCCGTGTTGATCATAATACTCATCAAGTGTAATTCCTTTGCTCCCGCGAACAGTGAATGGAGATTTATCCTTAGTATGGACACGTCTTGTCAGCGACTGGACATAATTGCCGTATGTGCATTGTTCACACACCGCAATGAATCCTGTCGCGAGGATGATCACGTCGAAGGTAAGGTTCTCGCCTACATGTTTCTGAGGTTCGTCTTGCAACCTCTACAGATACCAATTATCACAGACCTTTCTTCGTGAGGATGCCATCTTCGGTGATGTCTGCGATCCCATCATTGACCAAAGATACGTTGGGGTTATGAATCATGTCATAATAGCCAGTGTCCACAATAAGTCGTTTACACCCGAACGCTGAAACAACCGTTGAATTTGGGGAAAGCTAAGATAATTGACAGCTTACGATAATCAGGTTTGAGGATTCCATGGTACTTTGCCGGTGCATTCCTTCTCATATAATACGTTAGATACTTCAGACGTGACCTCGCCTCGATCAGTACGATCTACTCGGAGGAAATGCAACCTCGTCCCACCTTCATGAATATTCGTCGCAGTACGTTCTTCTCCCCTCGTAAGATCATGAAGTAAAGGAATTCTTGCTAGCAGATATCCATTGATACGCAAGCATACTCAGGAGAGGTAGTGTATGATCAACGCTTACCCAGGCTACAATTCCGCAGCGATAGAGACGCATCACGAAGGGTACATTGCTGAAGATCCGTTTCTCAATTTTGCTGTATTTTCTGCGTATCTGCGTGTCGAATAGGTTACCCTCGCAGACAATCTGGATCTGAAAGAGACATGCCCTAGGAAAGAACCACATTGGAGTCCGGAAGAAATTGACCACTTCAGTGGTCGGTTCTTCCGCGATGATTGGCAGGAATTGGGCACTGTCAAAGAAGTCAATGAGGTAATTCCATCCAACCTATGAGAAGGACCCGTACGCGGAACAACCGTTTCCAATCACGGCGACACGCTTGTTGCGTAGGTCAATACTATGGTCCCATCGAGCGGAGTGAAAGTATTGGCCTCTGAATTTCGTTCTCACCCCATTGATGTCGGACGGATAGAATGGGACGCAGAGGATGCCAACAGCCGATATGACAACCTTGGCAGTATCGATGTAACTCTTCCCGGTCTTCAGATTCCTTACTTCAACGCGCCACATTCGAGAGGTAGCATCCCATTGGGCCGCGATCACGGCGGTTTGGAATGCGCAATGCTCGTAGAGTGAGTATTTGCGACAAATATCCTGCCAGTACTGGAAGAGCTGTGGTTGAAATACGTGCGTGTATTCCCAATTTGGGTTCAGGTCCGTGGATAAGGAGTACCAGTGTGTATACACATCGGAAGCGCAACCCTTCAGTGTGAGTTGCGTCAGTGATGTCCATTTGTCTTCGTCGTATGTTCCTAGCTAATCATCCTCATACTCACCGGATATGTGTTGTCCTATGTTGGTTCCATCCATGCCTTAGCTTTATCTATCGTGAGGGCGACAGCTATGTACTCACCCTCCATGTGCCGCCAACGTCCGCCCCGAGTTCATATATCTGGACTCCATGTCAGCATACTTACTATGTGGGATGGTATCTACGAACGGACCGTGAAATTGGTTGCATGTACCTGGGTCTTGAGGGCAATTCCTGCAGCAATACCCCCGGCACTACAGGACATGCCATGAGACGGAATGAAACATGAGATGTGTGCAGTTGGAGCGTGATGATCGCAACAGCTACTCACCCCGCACCGACGACTATGATCCTGTCTCCCGACTGGGACGACATGTCCGCGTATCGTGAAGTCGTGCGTAACACCAACACGTAAGTATATAACGGTTGGGCACCGTCCTCGGTGGGTGCAAGATACGAAGGTCAGGGTTCCAACATAAGTACGAATCGACATACCCAAGTGATAGGGAGACGCTGAGAACAGGCTGAGCTAGTCCCAAGCTAGTACTTTACTGTATAAGAGCATATTGGACCGAAAGAAGGTGCTGCCAGGACCAGTGCCAGGTTGCCAGCTGATGATCAATTCCACGCCTTCGGTGTGCCCATTCGGTGTCCTTCAGGACCCCTGACGAATGCGGTGATAGGATATACTCTCACCTCATTAGCTCATTCGAGTCTTCATCAGAAAGATGCAAGGGTCCTCAACTTGACCTTTCAACAGGCCTTCAATGTGCAATGGATTGACGGACTTGGTGGACCAGGAGAAGAATACCAGCGAATTTTGTCTCGAAATAAGATCTATATCCACTTTGTTCAGTACTGGTTCAGTATACGCGCGGAGGGAGGAAGCGTTAACCCGAGCCAAAAATAGGGCCATACAGATCAAAGGCTTGGCCCTGTCACAGCGCAAAAGTCGAAAAGGCGAAAATATGATGGACGTTTTGTGATGGTTCGGCCAACGACAGGGCAGGTCTGCCGAGCGGTAATCTAGTGATTGCATCTATGACTTG
>JSYW01004021.1:0-10255 GCA_000787475.1 Lentinus polychrous
GCTAGTGGCAGTGCAGGTCCGAGCACCGATACAGACAAAGTCCAAATGCTTAGCACGCTCGAGAACAACAACAACGACAAGAAACCCAAGAGGCCTCTCCTTCCATTCGAGATTCTCGTCTCGCACGTTTGCAAACTGTGGCGAGCCATCGCTCTCGACCTTCCCACCCTCTGGACTCAAATTGACTTCCGAGAATCCGACAAACCTCCTTACTCAAAAGCTCTCGCATACATCTCTCGTTCGAAAAACGCACCTTTGGACATCTCGATTGACTTTACGATGGACGAAGACGAGTCGGATGATGATGACTCGGACGATGAGGAGTTTCCTGGTCTGCCAGAGCTGAAGACCATAGGGGACATTATTCTACCTCACGTTGAACACTGGCGATCGTTCGAATTCCTCGTGGATGATTACACCCTCATGCATCCCGTACTAAAATCCCTCGGTCAATGTCCCTCCGCACCTCTCCTCGAAACCCTCCTCCTCTACTGCCACGAAGAAACGGAACTAGACATATTCTTGCCCCAAGCTCTGAAAGACCAAGATTTCGTCTTGTTCCACGGAAACGCTCCGAACCTGACCCACGTCTCGCTCTGGGGTGTACACCTCAGATGGGAAGAATCCCTGTCGTTCCTGCGTGGATTGGAGGATTTGGAGTTGGCGTATCATACGGAAGATGTTAGGCCGAGTTATAGGCAGTTCCAGAGGATGATCCAGAGCTCGCCGAAATTGGAGGTATTGTCGTTGAAGTACTCGGGTCCGGCAGGTGGGCCTGTTGAATGGCTCGAGAGCGTATCGTCACAGGAGGACCGACCGCAGTCTGGGTCACAACCGGACGGACACGAACAAAATCCAAGCTCACAGGCATCATCATTACCGTCTACTCCTCAATTTACGATCCCGTTGTTGACAGAACTCATGATCGAATGCGAACGAGCGTCCTGGCTCACCGCTCTCTTTGAACGAATGTCCATGCCTCGTCTACACACTCTCGCACTCGACCTCGAAGGGGATGACTTTACGGAATTCGTCGACTTCCTCACGAAACCCGTATCCACATCCAATAGCGGCGGCAGTACCAAAAAGCCACTCCTCTCCAACATCCTCCACCTGAAAATCACTGATTTTCCATGCTCGGACAGTGCGGTCGAGAACATCTACGATTGCCTAGAGAACTGTATGTCTCTCAACCTCAACTTCAACTACCTCCCTCGGATATGGGCGCGGTTGTTGGAAGGGACAGGCGCACAGGGGAACCCGGAAACGCCTACTTCGAGGCTGTATCTCCCGAAATTAACGACGTTCACGACGAGGGGGTTGGATGGGAATGAGGTTCTAGGGATTGTCAAGACGAGGCAAGAGAAGATTGCGGCTATACTACAGTCTCAGGCGAACTCCGGGACTGGAACTGGAACGGGGTCGCGGTCGGGGTCGGCCTATACACAATTGAAGAAAGTCCAATTGGAGGAAAACGACGACATCACGATGGAAGAAGAAGAGTTGTTGAAAGAATGCGGAGTGGAAGTTGAAGTGTTTGAAGGATCCGACGATGAGATTGAGGATGATGGGGACGAGGTGATTGAGATGTTGATGGAGGCAGATGATATACTTGGGATGGATGGATTTGACGAGGAGGATGAGGATGATTGGAATGATCAGGAAGTTGAGGAGGAGGGTGGAGAGTGGTCTGATGTTGATTGATGCATGTAGATCGGTTGGTGAGTTTCTTTGGTTGCCTGGCTTGTGCTTTTGCAGAAAGATAACGGGTCACGCAGATAGAGTGCATATACATACAACCCTCATCCAAGTTGTCAAACGTCCGTCGTTTGACGTTCAACGTTCAACTTTCAACATCGTCACTCGACCAATGATCGGCAAGTAAGCAGTTTGAATAGAATGAAGCTCACGCGATTTGAAGAAAGCAACCTAATAGTCAACGTTTCAACGTTCAGAACGTTCAACGTCCAACTTCATTGGAATCATAGGCTTGCAGCCTGGTTGAGCTCCTCGCTACATCAACTGCATTACGACCAGCGACTAAGGCTGTACACCACATAGACCCTATCTTCCCATACATTCGGGCTGTATTAGGCTTGCATAATGCAACCTAGTTGAGCTCTTCGACCAGCGATCAAGGCTGTACACCAATATGGGCCCTATCCAACTATACAGTTGGGCTGTAATAGGCCTGCGTTGCGGTTGAGCTCCTCGCTACATCAACTCGACTCCGACCAGCGACCATGGCTGTACAGCACATAGACCCTATCCAACTATACAGTTGGGCTGTAATAGGCCTGCATTGCGGTTGAGCCCCTCGCCACATCAACTCGACTCCGACCACTAGACCCTATCCAACTATACAATTGGGCTGTAATAGGCTTGCATAATGCGGCCTGGTTGAGCTCCTCGCTACGCCAACTCCATACGACTGGCAACCAAGGCTGTACAGCACATAGACCCTGAAGTGCAATACATACACCCACCTCATATGGAGTCATACGGTCGGGCACATTCCTCAGGGTCAGGTTATCGCTCCCATTATAAATATTCGCTCACTGACAGCTCAGTCCTCACAAGTTCCTCTCCAATCTCACCCCTCCACAGTAGTCATGAATCCCGAACCTGATCCCAAGCCTATTGACATTAGTCGATGGTACGATCGCGACAGAGATGTTCCTATCGCAAAGTTTATTGTATCTGCAATTCCGCAGCCCAATCAACATCATCCTCACGACCCTACTAGACGACTCATTCACTTGTGCGGTCCCGCCTAGTACTGTTTACAGAATTCTAGCTAGGCCTAACAATGCTCCAAACATATGTAGTGAAGCCTGTTTGTATGATATTGATATGTAGGGTTTGTCTTAGGGTCTCAATTACTAGGTCCATATGTGTATCTTCTCTGCAGTCAGGTTGTTACATAAACCAATCATTTATAGTACAATGCTCGCGACATCCTCGCCAGCCACCTATCCTGCCTGAAATACGGTCCACAAATGAAGGGAATCAGCAACTTCCAAAACTCATCATCTGTCCCGCTGATACGTGGATCATCGTTCTGCGTCTGCATCGCTACATACTCAAACCACGGAGGGTAGTAACCTGCCCATGCCCAGTCGACGAGCCAAAGACGTCCCCCCTTATCCACGACTATGTTCCGCAGGGTGAGATCCTGGTGAGTCATAACAAGCGGCTCGGAGTCGTCGAACAGGTCTTTCCGAGCAGGGTCATTTGGGGGCACGGACAGCATGTCCATCGCCATGCGGTGCCGGTCGTTGAAGAACGCAGAAAGCTCAACGTGCGACGCGAACGGCCCGCGATATGGGTCCACCGACCCGAACACAGGCGACTGGCAAATCCACCTCGTCTGGCTTTGTGTGCCCACAGGGCCCGGCGGCGTCCCAGCTGGTGCCTTCAGGCGGCGGCGGAGCTGGCGGATATAGCGCCGCAAGGTGAAAGCGACCATGAGTTTGCGCCATACAGACAATGTGGGCCATACGTGGGCGAGACTGGGGCCGTCGATGTAGTCCATGACGATCAGAAAGTTCACCCATTTGTCCTTGACGACGCGGCGGACGCGCGGGACGGGGATCGTCGTCGCTGCAAACACGAGGTTGATCGCATTGGCTTCGCAAGCTTCCGACGCGTCCTCCTGCAAATCTTGTGATGGTTTTGCGACAGTGCCAGGTGTCAGTCTCATGACATTGGCGTGTGGGGTTAATAGCGGAGCGTTTTCGCTGAGCTCGAGGAGCTCCTCGTCGCTCAAATGGTCTACATCTGAGGGCTGTAGTGGCGTTCAACATGGATCAGTTTAAATGATACATTCCCCGGGATACTACTCACAAGGAAGCTTTCCTGGGGTCTCTTAGGTGGTGCTATGGCTGTGAGTATCGTGTCCAATGTATCTGCTATCATCCCAAGGACGGTATAAATCAGCCATTTGAGCATTCCTTGTTCGGGTGGGTACATGGTGGTACTGAACAAAGTCTGCCTTGGACCCTGCAGGGATTCAAGTTCTAGTAGGGAAGACCTAGCAAGGCAGAGCGAGGCTTATTATTATTATTATAATTATCATCACTCTTCTATTAAGCAGATGCCTCGAATTCGTTTGCGTCTGTTTGGTCTCTGCCATTCGAACTTCTATCATGACATCATCGCGTGTCGACCGTTCTACCGTGACGCTCTCTCGCGCTCTCTTTCTCTCTGAGACTCTCTTCTTCCTCGACTCAGTCTACTGGTGCACCGTGCGATCAAGTTGACCAGGTCATATTGATCTCAGTCTTCCAGTCAAACGACGACGCTACGGACTGTTGCTTCGAGGATAACTCTTCTGTCATCTCGTTTGTATTTGTCCTCTCTCTCTTCCAATTGCATCTCGATCGGCCCATTTCGAGCGCGACATACTATCATACGCAACGTTCAAGCGATTTGGACGTACCGTCCCAGTCTCATTGACTCTCATGTGAAGTAGATCCTTCGAATATGTTTTCTGCTGTCTGATTCATGCTCCCGTCGTATCCTCTCCTGTTGTCTCTTACACTCTCTCGTACGATTAATTGGTGAGGCTTGGATGTTGAACTACTCGAACTCTCCACTTCCGAGTCATACGGTCTCTCACTCCCTCTTGGACCTGCAAGGCGTGAAGGCCTCACTCGTACCAGGATCGTTCTAATGAGTCAAATCTTCATCGGGATCGTGACTGTCTGGCCCCAGGATCGTTCATGGTCAAGTCAAGCGCTGGCAGGCGAGCCACCAGACCAGAGCACTGATATCAACCCTGCACTCATGCTCTTCTGATGGTCAAGGCATGGGACGAATCCCCTGCAAGATGAAGCCTTCGGGAACAGCTGACTTCTGTTGAACTACTCGAACTCTCTCCATTTCATACGGTCTCTCATTCACTGTTGGACCTTCGACTTCGAGGCGTGAAGGCCTCACTCGGACCAGCCTGAGGTGACAACTTGAATCATAGGAGACGCAACTCTGCCCAATATAGGCGTTCGAACGTTAACCTGGGGCTGACTGACGCAGAGCAATACGAGTTGAATGTACGACCACCACGACAGTGTGGACCATCTTCGAGTATAACAGCCTCTTAGGTGCTCCTATGTCTGTGCAGAGCCATACTTTGTCTCCGGTAGGTCAGAATCACGTTCCAGTTCCGGTTGTCCATATGTGCGAGCCCATTACCGAGCCTCAGTTTATGTTGATGATCGAGCGAGCGATTCTCAACTTACGCCTATGGTAGGTACTATGCAGACATCATACCACTTTGGAGTAACAGACACCGTAGCAGGCATGAAGCCACCAAATGGCGCAATATGCTGCTCACCCCTGCTGCATGTTCTCCCGCATGAAGTGGAATATAATCCTGGTGAGTTCATCGTTCGATCTTTGCCTGGATCATGACCTCCAGAGCCCCGGATTGTTGGTCGTCAAGTCAGGAGATGGGGCTGAAGTGCCACTGTTATTGGATCCGTGCTTGCGACGGATGAGGATAACATGATGGATGTGGGCGACTCAAAAGCGGTAGATGATGTTGAGAAGTTTGTGGCGGCTGCTACTTCAGGTGCCACTCCAGGGCAATAACTCCTATTCCATTGTACTGAAAGAGGTGATAGAGTGTGCCACACGTCGCGAAAGAGACACAGGCTTGCACGACATATCACGTAGGGGATGTAGTTTGGATATGTTACGCATGACACTGACTCGCGGTGTCAATCTCAGTCCTGCATCTCTCCTCGACCGCGAAAGACTGACTCGTATGTGTGTGACATTGTCACTCAAAGCTTCTCTCCCTCGAGCAGTGATGAAGACGGTACCCCCTTCGGTCCTATAACAATACCAGTCAGGGATTACTGATTTATATGTCGTCATGGCGGTCGGTGATCGCAGTCGATGCAAAGATTACACCCACCATGAGTCTGAATTTCAATTCATCTCGTTTCTATACTCAATTTTTCTCGTTTCTGGTCAAAAAGACTTCGAGTGATTCCATATTAATGCGAACAATGGGGAGCTTCGAGGATTGAATATGTAAGTTCGCGTTGCTTTCGGGGGCTTCTGTACTAAACTGTGTGCAGCATGGTTCAGCTGAGGGATCATCCATCACGACTGTCCATATGTCGACCGGTGCTAATTCAGTAAACGCGGTCAGGGTTTCTCTGTGTGGTGACCGAATGTTTGTACAGTATCAGCGACGGCCTCAACTTGGAGTTGGCGGCCACGGTACGTGTCACAGCATTCTCCGGCATTGTGTGATTCGCCTCATTGAATGATAGCAAATTTCCCCCGAGACCTCATTTCCAAGAAACAATCTGGTATTTCTTGAAGAAAGGCTCATCATCATTTTCTTCACATTCATTGTCACTTGGCCCTTGGCCATGGACAGTAGATTATCATCCATGTTACAGCCTGCGTCCCATAGGGCAGAACGCCGCAGTAGAACCCCAAGCAATCTCCCAACAAAACTTTGGATTGTGGAAGTTTCTCAAGGTAGGCCTGTACGTAGTCTCCTCCGCAGATCTTACACTCACAAGTTCGTATAAGGGCCTGTACGCTGCTTTGCTTGATGAGATTGTGACTCAGCAGATCAACCCTGCTTCCACTGGCAGAGCATTTCAGCTGAGTCAATTGGACGACTCGGATGCTTGGGTCCGGTATCTTCCACCTCTACTAGATCAATCTTCAAAAAGAAGGTCATGTGACGCAGTGGCTGGCCTGAAGAGTGTCAGAGCCGAGCCTCTGTTCCTGTTTATCAAGTCGACTAATGATCAACGTTCAACATTGGCACGACGGTGACAACTCTGATATTGCAGACTTCATCAACTAAATGCACCCCAACTTCCAAGAGCGCTTTGGCGAGATGGCCACCGTCGAGCTCAAGCCCAGAGGTGCTGCAATTCCCATGACAGAAAAGGAATACGCCAACCTCATGTGGAGTTTTATTTCGAGCAGTATGTCAACTTGAAGCGAATGTCAACGGACAGTCTGACGCGTATGTCCTCACTCCTCATAATCTCGTCATCACGTTTGACGAGCGAGCTGCTATCGGCAGTATGTCCGAGGTTGACATGTATGATAATGTCCCCCTTCCTCTTCTCAGTCATATTGAGCATATTGAGCTGACACCCGACATTGATCCAGTTGCAAATGGAGGAAGTTAACCGATCCTGCGGTCAACCACTTTGTCTTCCAATGGTTCTGGAAGTACATCTGCTCGCAGCCGCTTGAACGTAAAGCCCGACTGTTGCAGTTCGCAACTGGAACATTGCGTATCTTCATGTACAGATTCAGACATATTTATAAATAGTAGGGTTGGATGGTCCAAGGCAAATCATGATCGAGTAAAGTTCACCCTTATTAGTATTCATAGGATGGAACAGTTATACCTAATTACACTGCATATGCATACAGACAGTGCTAGTACTCTAACTCGTGCTCTCAGGATGAGTGAAAGTCTGGAATGCAGACTCAGACCTACGTACTCGCCGGAGCGGAGCGATGGCAGTTTCTTGTCTACCTTATAAGTATAGACGCTGCGCTCTTCGATATACGCGTACGGCCATATGGCGCAACTTGCAAATAAATAGTACGATAGGGTGAAGTGCATGGCAAACGGGTGACTCTCAGTTAGAAAAGGAGCAAATCGACAGGAGATAAACGTAGAACGAATGTTTTGTAGGAAGAAAGAACTATGGATACATACAAAATTAAGATGGCGTACAAAACTAGTAACTAAACTCCTTCAAACAACCCCCAATACTCTACCCAGCTCCAAAACTATCCCCACTCGTTCTCCTATCATCTTCATCATCACCAACGTCCTTCCGAAGTTGAGTTCGAGCCCTCACAGGGACCTCACAAACACCCAACACTACATCCGGCACACCCTCTCCCTCTCCTCCTCCCTCTCCTCCCACTCCTGCGTACTCATAGTCCTCGTCATAGAGAGATGTAGCGAACGAACTCCTTTGTTTTCCTTTCCCTCCGCCAGTGTATGAAGATGAGTAAGGGTTGGGATTGATGAAAGAGTAGTAGTGCGATCTCCGAGGGTCAGGCATCGTAATTAGCACCGACACTTGTGCGGATTGTGCGCGTGCGAGGACGTCTTGCTCTGTCTTTGATTTTTCTTCTGAAGGTGATTGCTGTTGTGATTGAGCATTAGAGGTTTGGGAGGGAGATGTGGGAGTGAGGTTCGCGGAGGACGGTATCTGGGGACGTCTGCGTAGGATAGAAGGAAAGGATAAACTGGGCAAGGGGAATCGACGCGAAGACGATTGTGGTTGTTCGATTGGCGAGTCTTCGTTGGTTGTATTGTCCGAGTTGACGGTTGATTTGGGTTCGACGGAAGTGATCTTGACCGATACAGGCTACACGCACAAAAACAAGAAAGAGGGTATATCAACTCGACTCAACGCTCACTTGTTTGAAAGAGCTAACACAACCGACCTTGATCACGTCCCACCCAACTCCCCTCGCCCCAACCACCAACTCATCCCAAATCTTTGGCTTCTCACCAAAGTCCCTCCTTCTCCTCCAACCGGCACCACCACCACCGAATCCACCCAAACCAGCAAACGCGCCTACCCCTCCTGCGCCTGGAATGGCATTAGGGGGAATGTACACCCCAGCGGCGATCGCTTCGTCTATCCGCCTACGGAGTCGGCGTCGGAGGAAGAAGGAGCGGAGGACGATGGCGGAGGAGACGAAGAGGAGGACGAAGAGGGTTGCGAGGAATGTGAAGCTGGTTTATAATTTGAGGGATTTGAAGGAAAGAGAAGTTAGGTTACCGGAGTGACCGAATATCAAAGTTGAGATATATTAAAAAATGCGGGGAACGGGGAGAGGGATGTTATGTGGGGTATGGTGAAGCGAACCAGGGCGGGAAGACTAGACCAAAGCGAGTTGGGTGGGTACAGACATAAGAGACATCTGGCGCACAATAGCGAACAGAAGCTTGAAACATCTAACGCAGAGCTGTCTGACAACCTGATGACAGCCTCGTACTAAACATACACCACAACGGATCGCTCATGTCCAGACGCTGCACCGCGGTTCGCATTCGCAACACCAAAAAGAATACAAACAAAGAAACAGATATTTGAGAAAGAAAAGACCACTCACAGATATAAAGGCGTCGACGTCGACCCAAACCCTCCAGATCCATTATCCGTAGCCTGGGCAGACGGAGCGGTCGGGTTATTCGTGAACCACTGACTCGGTGTACTGGACGTAGCACTACCGGTGGTAGCTATAACACCGTTACTCGTAGCGCTAGGGTTACCAGCACTAGTACTAGTTAGCGACGAGGGAGGAGGAGTCGACGTGCTCGACATTGGATCTTGCTCGGTTTAGGTTTGTCGCATGAACGTTTCTCTCGTGATGAGTTTATCTTGTTTTCGCCGATATTTGTGGTTCTGTTGAGGCCTGCAGATGAGTAGAACGGCTGGTCTGAAGTAGTGGTAAGATGCTGCTGTAAGAAGATGAGATGTGCAGTAGTACTAGTGTCATAGGCGGGCGGGCGGCTGTGCGCGTGTTTTATAATTAGATAAAACCGTTCCTGTATTAGCCGACATGCAATGCTTCTTTTCCCTCCTTGTAGCCGACTTACACGCTACTCAAGTTATGACGGCCGATTGTGGCCTGCAAGCGTACGCGTGGGGACAATCGAATCCACTCGAATGCTCATAGAAAGACAGTCAACGATTTGGTCTCGACGGAAAGCGTCAGGCAGAAAACTTCTTCTTGTCTATTACTTCTTCGCTTGGTATCATTAAGTACGATACATCATAACAAAAGTGTTGAACGGAGCTCGAGAACGAGAAAAACCAGGAGAGGAAAGAGGCGGACGAGATGGAGATAAATGCTAGAATCGGAAAAGACGGAGGGAAAGAGATGAAGAATAGAAGAGAAAAATTGAAGACAGAAAGAGAGAGGGTGCAGCAGACCAGAGATTAAAGGTGAAGTAAGGAGATCCAAAGTCAAAGAAAAGAAAACGTCGAACGTGGGGAAGCTGTGAATAATCGAGGTCATGCAAGCGACACAGAACACTCTGCCTTCGCAGGAGAAAGAGAGAGAGAACCCGTATTTTGTTCACCACAAAAACCCAGGCTGGGCATACAACCCAGCATACACATTCAAATGGATATTCACCAACTTCGCGATCCTCTCCGCCAGATGGTTCAATTCCGGCATGAGCGGTTCCAACCCGCTCGACGACGACGAGTTCGTCGTCGCGGATCCCGATCCC
>JSYW01004062.1:0-10975 GCA_000787475.1 Lentinus polychrous
TTCCTCAAAACTGGCATAATCCTTGACCGTCTCAGAGTCATCCGGAATCACACCAGTACGAGAGATGATGGAGAGTAGAGAGATTTGGCGGAATCCTAGGATACGAGCTCGAGGGGTAGCAGTCCATGTGCTAGGAGATGAGATGGCTGCTGATCCTGTTCCTGTGCGTCGACCTGGCGTACTGGTAATAGGTGTGGAAGAGCGAGAGGTGGTGGAAAGGTCGACAGGAGAAGTAACAGGCAAGATGAATATAGGATTGAAGCTGAGGAGACCGTTATTCACTGCAATGTCCGCTACTGCATATCCTGCTTACCGAAACGCCAGCCAAAGTATCTCAATCCACGATGCCCAGTTCGAGACAATGACGTCCCCAGCTTTGGGATTCCAAGATTCTGTCGTTTTGGCACCACGGCTACACAAGTTCTCAGATATCTGCGTTCTCGAGACACACTGAGAATGCATACGCACCCCCGTCTGCGCGTCACTTGCTCTACAGGAATCCAAAACAGCCCCGAACAGAGGAGGACTAGCCGTGCGATCACTGCAGTCAAAAGATATGTGATTGCGCGATGCAATGGTGGTAAGGGTACCTACGCTCATCAGTCAAGTGGCAAAATGAACGAGTTAGTGCACTCACCAGTAGTTTACACAGACCCTCTACAAGTACGGCGTACAATATCGCCAGCACAAGAGTTAGAGCAGTGCGTATGGTTCCCACAATAATCCCAAACGGTGAAAGAACATTTCTGAGAATGTCAGACCCGACCGGAGGTACGGGAGTTAGGAAGGGCTTGATGAAGACTTCAATTTCAGGATTTCAGTCCATCGGGCAGGGCGTAGGGAGTAGTAATACCTGTATTCCAGTCCCGGGGTCCTATGAGCTTTGATTGAGCACGTAAGTAAGAACGACATTGCGGAGGAACATACCCTGAACGCAGAGAACTTCTCCATCGTGAACCTCTCAGAACTTGTCCTCTGTAAAGCAGCGGTCACGTTCACTCTGGCATGAGTGTGATCGGGCGCTTGACTCACGCGGTACCATCACACACCAAAAAAGGCAATGTAGTTCCGCGACGATGACCTCACGCTGCGGAATCTCGAGCTCGGCGAGCGTACTCATGCTTCTGACATAGCGGCCGCCGTAATCCGTGAAGTTATAGAGCACGGTGAACGCGGTGAAGAGGTGAACGCGTCGAAGACTCTCACCCACTCTCTCATCATGGCACCCTCGCTAGATGACGAACCGAAACAAAGCTGGCCTTCATGGTTATGGACGCTCTTCAAGCATTACGTTCGGACATCGTGGAATAGGTATTGGAAGCTTCCGCTGTATGGCAAGGTTCGTCGCATTCCCGGAAACCTCGGATGAGAGCTGAAGCAGGACTATGAATTCCAGCTACTTATATGGGCTTTGGGCCTATTCTACGTCGCCCTTGCAACATTCCTGATCATCGTTGGAGCCGATCGAATTGGCCAGACGATGTATAACCTCGCGCAGAAGATCAGTCATTTGAAGTTTGGCTGGATGATTCTGGGGGCCATCCTCGGTATGTGGTATAGTTGCCATAGATGTGTAGTATTCAATAACCTGATGGTTCTCTTCCTATGCCTCTTCAAGTCGTCATCTCATTCCCTCCATGTGTTGGACACACCACGACAATCACCCTCTGCGGATTCGCATATGGCATGAAGGGTTTCCCGATTGCCGCAGCGGGATCTGTCATAGGTTCAGCACTCGCTTTTGTCGTCCTGCGGTTCCTCTTCAGTAAGCGTCTGCGGAGATGGTCACATTCCAACGAGAAATGGCAAGCATTGGAAGCGGTTGTTGTAAGTGATCCTTTCGAGAGATTGAGCACTTTAATCTAAGCTTGAATGGACGATGCATGATACAACATATAGAAAGCGAAGGGTCTACCCCTGATCATGCTCATCCGCGCGTCCCCCTTCCCTCCCTGGGTATACGCTAACTCCCTCTTCGCTGTAAGTTGTTCTGCTAGTCTAACCATCCAGAACTGACCTACCATGTGCACGTTTAGTCCATCGAGGCTGTCTCGCTATGGCAATTCGTTGTTGCAACGTTTGTCACATTCCCTAAAATAGCTCTGCATGTCTTCATTGGTTCTCGATTGGCTTCATTGTCCGATGGAGAGACAAGGAGACATATGGACAAGCGTGAGTATTCTACACACGACTCTTCCTATGAAACCACCCTCAACGCTCATGGTATAGAAACGAAAATAATCAACACCTGTATCGTAGTCGGAGGCATTCTCATCGCTGTACTCACCAGCGTGTATGTTTTTTTTTCTCAGCTTCACCTTTCTCGCGTCCAACTGACTTTCGTCTCGGAATATCATAGCATTATCTACCACTCTATGCAATCCCATATTCGTCATCTGAAGGACGTACCTCCGGAAATTGACGAACTGGCTGCAGAAGCGGTAGAAGAGGCCGGCGAAGGCGCTCCCCTACTTGGTAACTACTCCTCTGAAGACATTCTCGAAGACGAGGATAGCACAATTCGACCTGCGAGGTCGAGTACCGCCTCGCCAGAGGTGTAGCAAAGTATATCTCTATGGCATGATAGATCGAAATAGACAATTGCCATAAAGGCCCCGATGTTCAATTCTCTCTCTCCGAACTTTGCACCTTGCAGGATGTACGTCGATAGGATGTATATATAGTGTGTATCATGTAAATAGGGTAATGAGTCGCGAAGGTATAATGTAGCACTTGGATAATGAGCACTGGGGGGAAACGCAGAGATACAGAGAAAGAAACCGTCCGCGAACACTACTTAGATCAGAGCAGCAGCATCGAGAATAGGGATAGAAGTCGAAGTGTCTGCAGAGACTGGGGAACGGTAGGATGTACTCTACGTCAAAGGGTATCAGCGAATACAGCTTCACAGCTTACAATAAACGCTGGGGATGCCCATGAGGTTGACCGTCGATACTCACTCAAACAAAGTGGATGGGAGGGTACGCCATGAGAATATTGTACTTCTTCATGGGAGTGCAAACCTCCGGGTCGTCCGGATCGATGAAGTTGCCATGTTCGTCTGGTATACGCAGCACTTCCTTCAGCGGCGGTACACGCTCAGCCCACTCGGGAACGCGTTCAAACACCTTCGGTCGTCTCTCCAGTTCCTCCCAGTCGAGTACGATTGCCGGTGCATCTCTATGCAGTCCAAGCTCGATGCGCCGGTTGAAAGACTCGCACATGAGATAAGTTAGCCCCGCGAGAAAGGCATATCGTGCTGGATTGGCTGTATCTGCAGGGTCTGGTAGGGATGAGACAGCCCAGTCTGGATGGGAAGTACAGATGTACTCAAGCTCGTTACGGAGCTGTATGATCCAGTTGATGACAACGAACTGGTAGAGGCGATAGAATGCGGCAGAAGGGGTATCGCGACCCAATACTCGCAATGGACTGCGAGAGAAACGCCATGGCGCGCGGAATCCTGTCATAGCGTACTGTCTATGGACGCGTTCTCGATTGGCAAGTAACTCGTCGATTGGTGGGGGTAGCGGCTCCGACAGCGCCTTCCTTGTGAGACGAGCAAGACGCATCTATTTGAGACAGCGTAGCTTGACCAGTATCACTATTGAACGTTGAACCACCGGTCATCAGGAAGAATGTAAGAAGAGTAGCACACACCTTGCCAGGTGCCAAGAGAGTGGTTGAGAGGGCGAAGGCTGGTAAGGAGGAAGACGACACTGGACAGGAGAACAGAAAATGAGTTAAGTTGGACAGAACGGTGAACTTCTCCCGAATCGTTATCGGAACCTTTGGGTGCATGTTTACGTGATGCAATGGCACAATACAGGGTAATGAGATGCGATAGGTATAATGTAGCACTTGAGGTAATGGACACTGGGCGAAAATGACAGAGATCTAGAGAAAGAATCCGTCCGAAAACACCACGCAACAACAGATCAGACCAACATCAGAGCAAAGACGGGATGAAGGGAAAATGCGGGGGCGAGACTGACAAAATATCAATAATAATGCAGGAAGAGCAAAGACAAACTCGCTCCAATGAGGAACAGCAGAATCCACTTCCGACTATCCCTCGCCCGTCTCTTCGCCTCCTTCAACTGGACATTCCCCTTCTCCACACTCGCAGCAGTCGCAATCGCATCCTCGTACAGCTGCTCCGTCTGCTCCGTCTGCTTCGTCAAATGCGCCACCAACTCCATCTGCAACGCGCTGATTTCCATCAGCCGCGATTCAGCTTGTTGGACCGAAGCAAGCGTGTCTTGCATATTTTGGAGGATGTTGGCATTTTCCGCTTCGAATTGCATGATTTGGGAGGATGTCAATTCGAGTTCGTCCGTGTCTGATTCGTCGTCTAGCAGCTCGTCCGTGGTTGGGATCGAGAAGGATGATTTTGGGGTGGACCGCGAACTCGACGGATCTCCTCCTCCTCCTCCTCCTCCTACCCCTCCTATTGACCCTAGGTAACTCGAAGCTAGATTCGACGCATTGTCTAGCCATCCTCCGCCGTTATTCCCATTATTCCCACTGGCACCTGTATCCGATGAAGAAGAAGATGAAGGGAGAGGATCGGTCAAGAACATGGCTTCCCGTCCTGCGGTAGAGCCTAACGTCCTCGTCCTCTCAAGTTGTCTCTTTACCCGTTCTTCCTGCATGTCCTTCAGGAACGCACTCGTCTCGGCTAACCGACGGCTGAGGTACCATGTTATACTGGAATGGTGTGCGGCTATGAAGTCTGATGCTGCTGTTGATTCGTCTTGACGAAGACGAGCGGGGAGGAAGCGGACGAGGGGGTTTGTTTGGCTTGCGGCTAATTCTTGTCGTCCTGCACATATTCCTCGTCAATTCCATGTGGAACGGATAGAAACCGTTTAGACATTACGGGTACATACGTTTCTCCAGTGCTTCCAGTTCCTTTACCCTATCAGAACACCGTGACAGGATGACTCTCGCTTGCAAGTCAATTTGGTCCCGCTCCTTGTCATTCAAATGTCGGATGTTCGCCCAGGACTGTTCACCGCCCGACAGGTCAATCGTGCGCTGATGTTGTCTGGCAAACGGGGGATCGCGAGAGTCAAAGTTCAAGTAGGTCTTGCGCATAGCAATGAGCATTCGCGCAAGATTGCTTATGTGGTTAAGCTATACAAGTTGAACAGTTCCATAGCTATTGAGCATACCACTTATACCTTTGTGGAAGGAGGAGAGGCGTACGACAACATATGCTTCCGACAGGTATTCTTTGCTTAGGAGGAGTTGCTGCTCTTGTTCGGCATTCCGTTGCTTTGAAACCTTACGCCGTTTAGGTTCTGGGATTGACTGCGACGCTTCCTTGACTATCTGGCGGAATTCGGGTGTTCTGTTCGTCGCGGGCATGTTTCGATTTTGAGTGGCTCGCGTAGAAGGGAACGTGGAGGATTCGTGAAGACGTGTATAACCAGATAAATATAAGGGGAACAGGATCAAAAGTACTGTGAATTCACACCGGTGGACTTGTGAGTGCTTCTCAGGAGTGACGTTCACGCGTTTGCAGAGTAACGAGAACACGTGGAGGCGCCAATTTAGCGTGAAGTATAAAAAGCGTGTCTTTTTCGCGTTTGGAGGTTCTTCATCCACAACATTGCTTTACGCCTCTTTGGTGCACTTTTCTTGTTCTTATGCCGAAGGGGCCATAGTCGTTGTGGTAGAGGAACTTATAGGCGTCGCTGTTTGAGGTGGACCGTGTTTTCTATTCCATACCACTGTTTGCCATAGTTTCCGACGTACATCTCTACCTCACTTGTATCGGATAACTCCAAACATATATTGGTTGTTCAGGCAATATTCGACTGATTCACAAGGGGGAACGCGAGAGAGGGCGCAGAGTGAGAAGGTATCGGGTGTGTTCGAGAGCCAAGAGTAGTGATACAAACTGATGAACAGAGAATACAACAAAGAGGGGGATGCACCAGCACGGCCCTTCTCACCGGATGGCCTCAAGGGTCTCCATGGATGTTACGCTGTTTCCGCGAATAACCTTGAGGACAAGAAGAGAAGCGGTGAGTTTCACGAGGAGCAAGAACAAAGCGTGCAAAGCGCGACGTACGACGGTGCCTATTGGGTGTTTTTGCGCGGGCGTTGTCTCTTCGAGGGCGTCGTCGATGACGAGATTCAAGAACAGATCGTAGCCTCGGAGGACCCCGCTGACTTTGCGGCCTCCTTGGAGATGGATGA
Source organism: Lentinus polychrous (assembly GCA_000787475.1). NCBI lineage: Eukaryota > Fungi > Basidiomycota > Agaricomycetes > Polyporales > Polyporaceae > Lentinus > Lentinus polychrous. The sequence goes on from JSYW01004062.1 coordinate 6,211, forward strand.
ACAATTTCTTGTCCATGAACTGCATTGACTGATCAGGACAAGGATCGCAATTGAGCCTAGTGAGGGACAGACCTTTTTGAGCTCTGGTTGGGAAGCCTTGGACATGGCGCGAGGGCTGTGAGTGGCAGATGGGGCGACCAACGAGCAAGTGCGGCGGCGGCAAAGGAGAGAGCGCGGTCGAGGAGCGGCTGCGGTAAGACTGAGCAGACCGAGGGCACGTGGCTATCCTCATCCGCCTAGCAGGAGCCGCAACTGGAACCGCTGGAACGCCTTCATCCACGCACCAGCCATTGTTCTGCTCACTATATATTCCCTCCTTGCATGTCCTCCCCTTCCACATACTGACCATCCACTCAATAGTAATTCTCTTTTCGCAAAGTGTGCCCTAAGGAGCTCCCCGTACGCACTGCCATGGCTCCCCCATTCCAATACTCATTGCACAACATCACTAGGTTCTGTTTGTTGATCATCTAACCACCCTACGAGACGGATCCCATATCACCGATGGCATCTCCCGCTCCTCCCTCAGCCGCCTCTGCTGGTACAGGCTCCTCCATGTGGGCCAACCAGTCCAACAATTCCAGGGGCGGTTGGGGAAAAAGCGGCGAACCCGGAGCAGCATTCAGAGGCATGTCCAAGTCTCGTCCCGACGGACGGGGCGGAGGTCGTGGCTCTCGTGGCGGTCGTGGGGGCGGCAGACCCAACCACGGCAGAGGTGCTCCTCCAGCTCGCAACGAAGACAAGTCGAAGCCTCCTTCCGAGAAGGAAAAGCCGGTGCCCAAAGTTGATACTACTGCTACATCTACACTTGCCCCGCCACCCTCCTCTGCTACGGTGTCGTCCTCACCCACCCAGAGCGTTTCATCCGTGAGATCTTCGTCCAGACCCAAGCCTGCTCCCCGAAAACCCTCGGAGCAGAAGACCTCGAGGAAAGCGCCTAGCGTAGAATCGCTGTCTACACCTGCGCCGAGTAGCAAGCCTCCACCCCCGGTAACTACTAATGCATCTAAACGTGGCAACCATCGTCGGAACCGTTCGCAGTCCAACAACTCCAAAGCACCCTCCATATCCGTCACTCAAGCCGGACCCGCCCCAAAGACGTCCACGAGGAAAGCATCGGTATCTCAGGAGAATGCCCCCAATCGTCCTCGGAGCATCTCAACCGCCGCTAAGGACTTGCCACCTCACCTTCTCCCACCTCAGTCGCAACCAGATCAACCGTCGTTCGATATCAGACACGACATTGATGCGTTAGTGGAGCGTGTACGTGCTGTGGCGATGGACAACAGGCCCCATACGCCTGGGAGCCACATTGATTGGGCTGGGGATGACGATGATAGTCTTCCTGACTTAAACGATTGGGGTGTACCGCCCAACAACGAGCAGGAGAAATCGGGGGAGGGGTTTGTTGTCGCAGACGAGGACACCAAAGTGATATCTCCGATACTCGAGGATGGCCTGAAGACTCTCCCGAGCATCGTCGACATTGAGGTAGAGGAGAATGCAATGCCAGCGGAGAAAGCCTCTACTGTGTTGCAGGACAAAATACCCGCTGTTGCTGCTGATGGTCAGCTGGATTCTGTCACCGAAGAGGCCAAGATAACACCCAACGAAACTCAACGACAGACAGAGACCCCTGCTGCAGATGCGTTATCAGGGAAGCGACCTGCACCGACCCTCCCTGCCAAACCTACGCGAGACTACTTAGACGAGAAGGACGACCCGAAGGAGAGTAGTTTGTCACGTTCGATGCATGCACCATCGTCAGACGACAAGGGGTCAACAGAATCGAGCTCCAAGAACCCTTCCCCTTGTGGTCTCTCAGCATCCATACACTCTTCCGTCTCCGCGCCATCCCATATCACATCCCACACCCTTCCCTCCCCACCCTCCACTCACCCCTTCAACCCCTCGCACAATCGTTCACACACCGTAGGTGGGCGACATAGACAGAATAACCCATCTACGGACGCAAGGATGAGACGAGGTGATAGAGATGGTGTTCATGCGCGCACCCATTCGTCTCCTCCGACAGGGTCAGGACATCGTACGCATGCTTCCAGGCCGATTATTACGAGCGACGCCCTTTCAGCGTTGACGAGGTCGTTAGGTGTGGGTCCTGCGCCTCGACGGAACGTTCAACCTGTTGCTACTGCCGCTGTTTCGACAAAGGATTAGAGTTTCCACCTTTGACTCGAACGGTCCTCTTCTCCATGTTGCTTCATGTGTGATTCTTTGGAGTTATTTGACGGTTCTCTGTTATTTCCCCTTTTGCTTTGGATGTTCCCCCTCATCTCGTTCATCTCTGCTCAGTTACTCGTCTCTCTTACATATCCGTGCTCCATCTGAGAAAAACATACAGTAGTGTACTATCCCTTTCCCCTGGCTCCGGATCCCTTCCGTACCATCTCATACATATCTCACATAACCCCAACTCTGAGACCCATTATTCTTGCACTTTCTGTTTTGGGTGATATAGGTTCGTTTGATTCGATGGATACCCCGCCTTTCAAACCGTTGCCGTTTATCTACTACCCATTTGCGTTTTTCTCGTCTCTCTGTTCATTTGTGTCTCGTATACGATGCCACGTGTGTTCATGGATACTTCTCCCTCTACTCTCCTCCATCGCTTGATATATTCTCATGTACGTGCTATAATGACATCGTTGCTTTCTTGGGTTGGTTCTGGGACATCGATACTCCGTGCCTTCAAGATGGCGATTTGGTCCTCGAGTTCTTCATGGTAGCGAAAGTGAACTTAGCCCCGATGGGGAAGAGTACTGGGTACCGGGCAGCGGTCGGAACGCGGGCTTATATGCGAGGGTGAAAAACCATGTAGTATCAGAATGAATTGCATTATTCAGAACTTATCCAGAACTAAAATACGAGAGCTCTAGCCCGATAGCTTTTATTGGCTTGGCCCGGCTGGAGAGGTTGGACACCACACCGAGACTGACGAGGAGGTTTCGTATCCGGCCTTCCCACATTAGCGAAACATCCTAGGTGTTGCGAGTATGAATATCATGAGCCTCAAGGAAGGTCAAGCACGTAACTTACAGTGGTGGTCGACGCTCGTGCTTTGACGACACCCAGAATCTCATCATCTTTACTGGCATCCGACGAACTCGGCGGCGAGGCAAACAACGTCGGCGTACGGGTACTTGTTGTGTCGAGTCCCGCAGTCTCAGCACCCTCACCACTCTCAACGCCAAAACTATCACCAGTAGGGGGTTCACCCAAATGCGTGAGGGGTTTTGCTTTACTTCTCCTCGTCCACCATTCAGCACCAACAGTCCATTCGCTCTCGTAGCTATAGACGTTAAAGTCGAATCGAGAGCAGAGGGAGAGATCGCGCGAGACTCGGGCGGCGTATGCACCTGAGATGTGTCCCAGCATCGGGTTGAATAGAGCTGTGATGGTCGTTGGGGGTTGGCTGTAAGTTGGGTGTTGTGAGGGGGATGGATGTGAGGAGGTTGAGGCGGTGAATGTAGAAGAGGAAGAAGAGGGTGAGGAGGATGTGGACGAGGACGGCAAAGGAAGTTGAGCAGAGGGAGGAGTTGCGTCAGGGAGAGTTGTGAATCGAATTCCTGCTGAGACTGCAGAGTGCTGGGTCAGTGGATCATTCGATGAAGTGAAAGGCTTTGAACAACGTACCTCCCGCACTCTTTTCTTTCGCACTGATATAAAACTCAGCACCCGCAGAAACCCGCCCCTTCAAACCGCCTTCCATAGCCTCCTCCTCATCCACTCTCTTCGACCGACTCTTCACACCCACAGATGACCGCGCCGCCGGATCATCCGAGCCATCCACATTCACACTCGCCGACGTCGTCGACACTTTGCCAAAGTTATACAACGAACGAACGCCCCACATGCCGTCTTCTGCACTCCATGTATATTCCGTACACCATTTTCCCGTATCGTGTTGAAGGCTGAGCATAATGTTGCTTCCTGATCCTGGTGTACCCCGCGACCTTTCGGCTTGCAGAAGACTCGTTCGCGGGTCCGAGATGGCGGCTACCATACCCTGGAGTGTTGGAGATATCCTGGTAGAGTAGAGTGCGTCTAGTCTACCCGTTGGGATGTATATCCTCCCGTATAACATGTAATCTCAAGACTACTAAGACATTCTCATATACGACAAACGAGAAAACAGCAATAGTACTCACCACGTTTGTCTACCCTCTCACCCGCATGCCATTCTTCCTCCTTCCCCTCTGGTCGTCTCGGTTGGTCATACACTTTGAAGCGGTCGATCATGTCTTTGACACGGACGTCCCGCGAGTTCTTCACATCCAGGTCGCATGAAGTGAATATGTATCCGATGGAGCCATTGAGAGAGGGAAGAGCGTTCATGGAATAGGATGTCTTGAAGAGCGGATTGGGAGATTTGGAGATGGAGAAGTGCAGGCCTCTGGGTACAGTGAAGTCCAAGATGGCTGTAAGGGATGTTTAGGCATCACATTGAGTTAGAGGTTATGAGTACGCACCATTGGAGGACCTGGTCAGGTTGGCATATAGATTGTCTTCGTTCCATCCGGTGCTACGGTAGTAGCTTCGGAGAACGTAGGACGCAAAGGGATACATGATGGATGATATTCCTTGTACCTGAGCAATATGTGTATGAGAAATGGTTACACCCAGTGTAAGATTGCAGCAAATTAGGAAGTGAACATTGAGACAGGTTGAGAAGTATCCCGCAGTTGGTGGTCAAAGTCAGAGTGAGCGCATTCGGTGAGCGCATTTGTGACGGTCCCGTGACCGG
>JSYW01004112.1:0-10423 GCA_000787475.1 Lentinus polychrous
TGGAAGAAATGTTTAGAATATTATGCAGCATATGTTCAACATATGGCCGGCGCTATATGCTAAATTCGCACCTGTGATGTGCAAAGTCACAAAGTGCTCTCTAACGCGGAAGACGATGTCGACCCTTTCCCGAAAACGCAAACGCGATGCGGACGACTCGCCTCAAACCACCCTCGAGCCCTCCGACTTGCCCCCATCCCAACTGGGCCCCGTCCTAGGTGCGCAACGCACAACCCGCACCTATGAATTCAAATTTAATGATACTTGTTTGTAGCTAGCTTCCCCGCAGTTACTCCTCCCTCATCCACCTCGTTCAAGTATCGCATAAGAAATGGGCATCCTCCCAAGACCAACGACGACTTTGTCTCTGCAAACGCAGCGATCGAGGGTGAGACGGATGCCGTCGAATTCCTCTCTACGCCCGACTCGCCCGTGAACATCTCACAGGGATGCAGGTGCGTATGCGTCTCAACATCCCAACATTATACCAACTCTCGGACGGAGGACAGTTACCTGGTCGGAGTCTACGACAAACGAACGGGAAAGACCACATTCCGTCCCGCCCCCGTCCACATCCTCACACGTCAAGTCAAAGCCCTGAAAAACCTGAAACCGATGGAAGTTTCGGTGGACGAACGGATGAAGCTCCGGAATGCCCTGGGCGAGACGTTTGGTACCAAAAAGGCCAAAGCAGCCATACGCGCGGCCGAGAGGAGACGGGTCAATGTGGATGCTATACAAGGCGTCGCTGATCACCTGCAAGAACGTATCGAGGAGAATACGTATAGTTTGCCTACCCAAGGTAACGGCGAATGGTGTGGGTTGTTAGTCTTACCTTTGCTCATTCTGTTGGTTTTTTTGTAGAGGAGGCAAAGGCAGAACAGGACGCGAGCAGACTGGTTCCTCCATACAACGCCGACGCGCAGCAACCAAAGGACGCTTACCCCCTACATGGTATTATCCCAGAGGCCGAGTTCAACGCGTTGTCCGTCACTGCACTGAAGAACGCATCCTCGAGCGACGAGCGACTGCAAGCGTTGCCCTTTAGCAGGTCCAACTGGATCAAGTCGCGGTTGAACTTGATCTTTAGCGCGCCGAAGCCGAAAAAGTCGGACCTGTGAGTGGCATTGCGTTCTTCGTGTGCGTACGCTTGATGTTAACCTCCCCGTGCAGTAAAATCATACTCTACATCAGCACATTGATCGCGTTCAAACAAGCCTCGCGACAAGTCAACGACAAGCAGGCACTGCAAAAACGACTGAAGGGGATCCCGACCCTCGTCGTGGACGCGCTCGTCAGTCGATTCACCGAGGGCACACGAACATCCAACGAGTTGAGTAGATCGCTGACTATTCCGATCGCATGACTGATATGTGCGTGTATAGCGTCCGCGTGACGTCGCAGATGGAAACCCGACTGCTGACGCACATCTTTGCGCTCTGCCTGCACATTGATGATTTTGCAACGGACCCGGCGATGATAGCTCAAGACCTGAGCATGGATCCGGTCAAGTGCGTCACTCCCACAGAACGAAAGTGTATCATACTGATGCTTCTCTCCACTCCCAGGGTCAACACGCTCTTCCGCAGTCTAGGCAAGTATCTGCAATCAATTTGAATATGGCATACACGAACTGACTACATGTTGTACTCTAGGATGCAAGCTGCGGGGATTGACCGAGTCGGACGTGAAGCGACTGGGATTGCCGGACGCGATGGTGGGTACGAAACGCGCGGTGCTGAAAGTGCCGCTGGAGTTCCCCACGGCACGCGTGAAGCGAGCGAGACGATGATGGGGGCATGGGTTATTGGGTTATTGGCAGGGGAACTCGGTCGGTCGCGCGTACATATGGTGGCAATACGCTCTTGTGTTTCAAAGGTGCTCTCGCCAATGTTGAACGATCACGAGCAGACTATGTGGCCTGACGTGGGCAGGATTGAGTCCGTGTGTCCCCAGTGTTTCCTGCGAGATTCTTGGATGTTCATAGAGCAGTTGTGCCCTGAGTGAGAGAACAAAAAAAAAGAGAGATCAAGAGCCGAGGGCGTCTTTGACGGTGACGGGCGTCTTGGGCTGCTCGTTGGCCTGCAGTTCCGCTCGACCTTGACCTTGACCTCGACCTCGACCTCGACCTCTTGGACGTCGACCGCCGCATGCGCGTCGTCGAGCTCGCCGTCGTTCTTTAACCTGCGCTCTCTTTCGGATATCAATCAGAGGTAATTCCATAAACAAACACGGCAGTGTTCACCGCACCATGGCCTCCTCGAGCTCCTCCTCGAGACCATCCAACTCTCGGCTGTCGACCCTCAAGGTCTTCAAGTTTGCCTCCTCATCCTCAAAGCCTCCCCCACCGCCGCCCAAGGACGCCTATTACCTTCGCAGCAACCCGTCCCTCGCCTCTCTTTCTGTTCTCGACAACCCACCACTCTCGGCCGCCTCATCTCAACCCGTCACGCCCATCTCGTCCTACTACGCGGCCAGTGCTCGCAGCCCTTCTCCAAGCCCCTCCAGCTCCCATGCTGCTCATTCCGGCAATAGCAGCAGCCACAGCAACAGTAGTCACAACAAGTCCTCTCTGCCCATGTCTCCTTCCACTACTTCGCTTTCGCCCGATTCCGCTGGTTCTCGGAAAGGTCTCTTCAAATTGCCCTCCTTCTCTAGGCGACCCAAGACTCCAAAGTCGACCATGTCGACCGTGTCCGATGACACTTGCGTGCCCCCAGAGCCCGTCGAGGACCCGTCCATATCCATGCCCTGGAACTTTCAGGTGCGCCGCATTGCTTTCCTTCTGCAACCTACGCTCATTCTGTCTTTCCTTAGCATAACATTCATGTAGACGAAGGGTATGTCTTTCTAGTAGTACACTCGCGCAGGGCATCCTCACGCGTTCTTCATAGCTTTGCCGGTCTCCCGCCTACATGGTCTGCGTCTCTATCCGATATGGGGTTCTCCAAGGAGGAAATAGCTGCTATCAACGCACGCAGAGGGCACGGTCGTTCACCTACGCTGTACCCTCTCCAAAACGTCCGCTCCGGACGTTCGCCCTATGGTATTAATACTCCGTCGATAGAGTCAAGTTTCCAACAGAGCACAACGTCCTTCTCCCAATCTCAAGTCTCGCTCTCAACACAACGATCGGACTACTCCTACTCGTTCGGGGCAGGCGGCTCACCACCTCCCCCTCCTTCGATACCGACACAACAAGAACATTCGCGCAATGTATCGAGACAGTACTCGCAAGCATCCACTGTCTCCGGATCCGAAACGCATTCGAGTGATTATATCCATATGAGCATGAACAGCCGTTCGGCCAGTCCTCAACAGATGCAGACACAGACAACGACGGCCCCTTCAGGCCGCTCACCGCTAGTTTCTCAAACCGATAGCAATAGCATGGTGCGTGCATTAGCTTCAGCAGCACAGATGTCGTTCCCGGACCCTCCGCCGCCGATGCCTGCGCAGGAACAACGGTCGGGATCACCATGGGGCGTACAATCCATCAGCTCGCGTGGCGGCGACTCTACTGCCACTACATCTTCGTCTTTGTCAAACTCAAAAGATAGGCCGCCAAAGACACCGCCGAGGAGAGCACTGCACGTCACGAACGAGTCCATTTGTACGATTTCGTCTCCGCCACCTGCATATCACCATTCTCCAGGAAAGGAGGACAGTTCGCTCGGCGCGGTGGACGAGACGCTTGTCTTACCTCCGTCTATAGCAGGAACGGGAACGCAAATTGAACCAACGGGACCGGAACGAATACAGCACCCGTCATTGTCGGCGTCCGTTGTGGACCCGGGGGAAGAGGATGCGGAGAGAAGAAGCAGTACTGATGATTCGTCTGACCATCTAGGGGGATTGCCTTCGATAAAGTTGCCATCGGTGTCGTTAACGGCAGCGCCGCCGAGGTTATCCTTGCATCAGGATACTTCGCTCGATTTGTCGAGTTGGACGGAATCGTTGTTCTCGATCATACCTGGAGGAGGTGCGAGTGAGAAACAACACCAGCAACAGGGACAGGGACAGGGACAGCAGAAATCATCTTCTTCGATTTCACTATCTGCACCTTCAGCATCTTCATCTTCTACTTCGACGAAGAGTGTTAATTCGGCACCAACACGATTACCCCCACCACGATCATCATCACATTCTTCTGCTTCAAATACTCGCACTGCAACAACATCGTTATCTTCATCAACCAATTCTACTTTATCCACTTCTAATGTGTCTTCTTCAACCTCGCACAAGATTTCTTCTTCCTCTTCTCCGTCCTCCTCCTCGACATCAACATCAACATCGTCGTCCTCTTCATCATCTCCCTCCCTTTGGTCCGCCGCACCACCTTCATCTACAACATCATCCTCCACATCACTCGCACCTCCCTCCACATCCACGCCGACAAAACAACGGCCAATTCCCCCTCAGAAACCCGTGCCACTGAACCACTTACCTCCCCGGTCGAAACCTCTACCCACATATGAATCTAACGAGTCCGGATCTGGATTCTCTCCGTTACTCACTCCTACGCTCCCGCCGGAACGGACGACGCCGTTATGGGAAGAGGTGATGTCACTTGTGAGGGTGAAAGATGATGATGTTGACGAGGGGAAAGTTTCTCGGTCCAGAACAACCACTTCCGGTTCTTCGACGACGACAACGACAACGCCGAAGACAAGGATAACAGCGACGTCACGCTCGGAGTTGGGGTCTGGGTCTGGGTCGGGATCAGCCTCGTCGAGCAGTACAGCCCGAAGCAGCATCTCCCCGCAAACCCCCTACACACACTCACACAACACGACTCAACACCTCCGACCAGCGATCATCGTCCAAGTCGACACGAGCATGGAACCGTCATCTCCATCAGCTTTCATAGATAGTTATCTCCGTGCCGAAGAGGATTACGAGGACGGCTCTGATCGGTACTCACTGGTGGATAAGGATAAGGAAAAGGGAGGAGAGAGGGATAGAGATCGCGATTCGAGCATGTCGACGATGACGGTGACGCCCGCGACGATCGTTCGGGATGCTTCTGTTGCGAGGAGCGCAAGGGCGAATATGGTTGCGTCCCCCGTGTCCGTGACCAAACGCGGATCGTTGGGCTTATCAAGTGGCGACAGGGATCGAGTTAGGGACAGAGAAGAAGAGGTGGATAATCGGTCACATTCGCCTCACAGCTCCGAGTCTCATTCTTCCGAGTCGTCTTCGTCTTTATCGACTATTGACACCACGACAAAGAACAACGGCGCAAAGGTGTCGGCAGCGACGAAAGTCGACGCGAGTCGTACTGTGCGTTCGACGACGACGACGTATGCAGATGTAGACGTGGAGAGTTCACCAGGGCCATCACCCCGCGTCGCCAACTTTGCCGATGATGCGTATGGAGGCCGAAGGATATTGACGAGTGCCTCGGTTCGACAGATGAGAAGAGCCACAGAGGACGTAGGGACCGAAAGCGACTCTAGACCTTCCATCGTCGTCGTCGACTCTTCTTGTTCTTCTTCTCCCTCATCATCCTCTTCCTCTCTTCCTTCAGACGAAGATGCCGATGAAGGACCGGTCATGGTATACACCCCCGCATCCGCAGTAAAGATCAGCAGCCCCCACACACCTTCGCCTCTGACCCCTGCGCCGAGGTACCCCGGTTGGGTATCTGCAGTCGTAGAGCCCTTGCGGGATTTTATCGACGACAAGGCTGATCCGAGAGAACTCTTTGGTGAGTTGCAGGAGATTGCGGAAGGGGAGAGTGGGAGTGTCTACGCTGCTCGTGTTCTTTCTCCGCAACTATCCTCTTCGCCCACCCAACCGTCCACATCCTCAACCTCAACTCCGCAACCTACCCCGTCGTCCTCGTCCTCGACGCCATCTACACCCAAGACCCTCCCAACGCACGTAGCCATCAAACAAATCACTCTCCTCCCCAGCTCAACTCCTACCCCAAAGATCCTCGACCTCGCACGAGAACTCAAACTTCTCTCAGGTCTCTCACATAATACCATCCTCTCCATGGAAGCTCTCTACATCGACATTGTCGAAGACGCTCTTTGGATCCGGATGGAACTCATGGATCGGAGTTTGGCTGATATCATTGGGTTGAGTGGGGAGGGGATTGTGTTGCAGGAGAAACATATGGCTCAGGTTGCTAGTGATGTGCGTTTGTTTTTCGTACTTTTCCTCTCGCTTACCCTAAGCTATGGAGCGGGCTTCTGACGATTGCATTGTTTCTTTTTTTTTTATCGACAGGTTCTCTCCGCGTTGGGATACTTGCAAGAGCGGGGGATCGCCCATCGAGATGTTCGCTCGGATAACTTGCTTGTTAGGGCCGATGGCGTCGTCAAGATCGGTGAGCTTGTAGTTCAGCCTTTTAGATTTTTTGAACATCCCTCTGATATCATTTGGCTTTCGTAGCGGACTTCTCGAACGCGGTCCAAGTGGACGTCAAAGATCCCATTCGGACCGATCCAACGGGAGTTGTCTACTGGCAAGCTCCCGAGATGCGAACGTACGTCCCACCTCTCTCCGCCTTCTAAATCTCATACTGACAACCTAACCCACTGTGTGCACAGTGGGTCTTACAACGCGCTCAAAGTCGACGTGTGGTCATTGGGAGCGACAGTATGGGAAATGGCTCAAGGCGAACCGCCCTTCTCAAACGTCACCGACATCAGGCAATTGGGCGACCGATGGGAACCCCTCGACCAGCCTGAGACGTACTCACGATCCTTTCACGATTTCTTGCATTTATGCTCTGAACCTGTCTCCTCACGACCGGATCCTCAGGAATTGCTCAACGTGGGTCTTTCTTTTTTTATCATGGTAATCCCCGATACTAACTCTGTGATGTTCGCCTTCGCTATAGACACCCTTTATTCGCGGAGCAGGCGGGCACACGTATATCATGCAGTTGCTTACCCATTGTAGAACTATCGAGGAACGGTTGTCCAGACGGCACAGCGGCGAGACTGCACCGGAAGGAGGAGACTCGACCTAGGCCTAGGTGTCTAGGTCACGGGACGGTTACATTCTCATTCTTATTTATATCTTTATTCAGTTATGTATACCCTCATAAGACGCTTGCATTCTGTGTTCCTCTCTTTTTTGTTTGATTCAATTTCCCTGCGTTCGCGTTCGCTCATCGGTGATTGCGTCTCGTCTCATATACATTCATACCTATATAGCGCTTGCTCTCATCTTCCATCGATTTTTCACCCTTACCCATGGCACCCTTTCCCCCCCAAACTTCGTACCTATGCATGTCTCCCCATCTTCTCTTACATGTGCTCTCATTGTTTGGACATGGACGTTACCTCTTTTTTTCACCGGGAGCATCTCAGCGAATGACTGAGTACCTGTGGTGGCGCAACCATTTACGGCAGTACTTAGTACGGATGGTTCAGTGTGTCAAAATTCGATGCATTCGGCGCGGTAGTCACGAACTGCACAGCGGCTGACTGCAGAAACGGCCAATTTACTGAGAGGCACGAGATAGCCCACGGCATGACTGTTTGATAACATGCCGCACATATGCCAGGTCTATAACCCCCCGTCAGTGGAGGCCTTTCATACACATCGAGGGCCTTTCTTGAGGGTAAACTTGCAAGTACTGTAGATGGTGGCAGCCTGGCCCCAGGAACCCCAGGGATGGATGTGGCGTCGAGTTGGTTACGAGTCTCAGCGACCCAGGACAAGGTTGATCTTTGATTGAGTAATATTGTATTCGAGGTATATTGTATTCGAGGTATATGGTGCTCAGCGCGACATGTGCTAGCCTTGCAATAGATCTAGATTGTATTCGATGTTCGTAACCAATAGCACTGATGGGACGGATAGTAGTACTAGTACTACATGATAGTCAACTCAAGCACTGGCACTTGCGGTCTAGTGATCGATTCGAATTCGTTCTCATACTAGGCCAAAATATCGCTAACTAGTAAGCGCATAGTACTAGTACATCGTCGTCACTTCATTCAAACTTCTACGGGAATTGACTTCTAAAGGCTGTCCTGAATGGCTGCCTACCAAGTCGTTACAAAGTCGCCGCTTATTCCCTTTCCTGTGACTATTCCCCATCCACTGGCATGTCATCGCTCGGCGAGGTTCCCGTTCCGAGACGATCCATGGATTGGAAGATGATCCAATGCAGGCTCCCATCCGTACGAATTGGAATAATGACTCTGTCTACGCCAGACGAAGCATAGTCTGTATACGGCACTGAGCCGCGGTACAACTGGAAATCTTGTATGTGTTCTGAATCATAGCACCCATCTTGCTGAGGGCCAGGATTCAGGTTTGACTCGGACGCGGTGTCAGAGTTGGGACTGCTTGAATTACGGTCATGCATTTCGACAGCCATAGTTGGCACTGGAACATTACAGATTAACAGATTAGATACGGGGCTATAATACGGCTGAGGAGATACGTACGTACAAGATCTCTTGGTATAGGCGGGTTCACTGGCAGGCTGAAGATATAGCGGGGCAATTGGCCACACTATATAGCAGTTGAATGCGCCTGAAAGAGGAAATTGTTGTATATTGGCCGGCAATGAACTTCGTGAGGTATGCGAACTTTATAACGCCATCGATATGACGTTCGGACGACTCGGAGCCCATACCATCAACCCTGAACGGCCTGAACAATTATCCATCACTGCCATTGTTCATTCTGCAGGGTGTGATATTTGGAACAGAAGATCGGAAAGTACATATGTGCCCTCGCCGCAGCCTCGTGTAAGGACCAGACAAAGGGCAGATGCTGTGGTGCAATAGTAAATCACAGACTCCACACATGGCGAAAGGATGAGAAGGTCCGTTTTTCTTGCCTCAGGACACCGCCGAGAGGCGAATCCTCGACCGTACACTGCCAACATATTGTTGTACGTAGCGGCGGTGCAAGCATTATGCGCGACCTGACTGCGACATGATTCGACAGGGAATTTCTTTGGGTGACCATGAGTCCGCTGATCCTGAACCAGGTCCACGAGTGCCTCTGGGCGGAAGCGGTGCTGTCAGTTTGTATATCCGTCACGGAGAGAGGTGGAATCGTTCCGGCGGCGTTCATTACTTGCTGAGGGTATCTTCACAGCCCATGCATGCCAGGGAGACATTCGGGGGACGCAATCAGCGTATTCGGGACTTACTATTGTCGGAACGATAAGGCCAGAATCTCGAGATGGTAATGGCCTTCACCTAGGCCATGCGAGCGTCGCCAGTTCAGCCAAAGCCGACTGAAGCTGATGTTTTTGTTTTCGATGTGGTTCAGGTATATCTGGGAATGATTGCCCGAACCTGAGGCTGGAGAACAATGGCATGGGGGAGTTCGTGTTCATGCAAGCGCCACACCATTCTTCTCTCAGCCTTTCCACATGGACTATCCAGGGTGCCAGACCTTCAATGACAGGGTTGGTACGGGTGCGTCGCTAAGAGCCCGCTGGCGCTGCAACAAATTACGGCCGGCATCAAACAACACAGTAGCCACCGAAGAAAGGATCTGCCGTCAGAGGTTCGCACCGTCTGCTAGGTTAGCAGTCAGAGTACGTACCTAGTAGCTCCTAAAGAATGGACGTACTACTACGTAGAGCACTGCCAGAAATTTAAGGTGCACTGCTGGGGTCGGCCCTGCCAGTGCGCACTGCCGCGGCGCACCGCATTCAATCAGACCCTGAAGAGGCTGAGACTCGCGAGTATCATCTGCTAGCCACGATGCTGCATTTTTTCCTATTCTAGTTGATAAGTGAGTATGTGCAGGATGCGGAGGTCGCCGGCAAGCACTGCCCTGGCAGCCTGGTTCTATCCTTGTTGTTGAACAGTCTCGTTTGATGTTTCCCTGATTGTGGTCATCAGAACTGCATGCCAAGAATGACTTGGACTCGGGCCGTGCATATTTGTGAGAGCAAGGACCTTGGAGAATCTTATGGATGGTGTACTTCCGCGAGGCATCCCTTGAGCGAGACCCAAGCGAGACCTCGCGCGACTGACTCAAATTGCCATATCAGGAAAGTACACTCAAGTGGACCCTTGATGAATATGTGATACGAAGTATGGACAATGGTTGGACAACAATGGTTGCACAGCCAGATTGAGACTTCTGTTGCGGTTGTCAGTCCATGACCCGTACCTCTGATCCCGGTTGAGCGCTCCCTCAACAGCCGCACACGTATATAAGACCTCGTTTCCTTCTGCATATACTTAAACACAGTCCATACACTTGCGAACTCCCACTACTCCTCAAATCGAACAAAGTACACTTTACGCACAGACCTTCACCGTGAGCAACCATTCACCCGCCCACTCCGAGCTGTATTGACAAAAATTAGATACATGTTTCCTACGCAATCTCCAACGACGGGAATGAAACGTAGCGAACGTTCAGTCTCCGGTGATCAGGCCACAGCAACGGCGCGACCTCCTCAAAAGAGGCCCAATGTTGC
>JSYW01004113.1:0-19677 GCA_000787475.1 Lentinus polychrous
AGGACAGTCCTTATTGACAGCGGAAACATGGCCTTTTACTAGGCCGATAAAGGCCGCTCTCATATAGGTGAAGCCTCATAAGTACTAGATATCATAGTATTCAGTACTACAAGCTGGCAGCCATCTTCGCGGCTATGGTTCAGCAGGCTGTAGTACTTTCAGTGCACGAACAAACGCTAGCATCCCCTGAGACAGTGCCAAAATTTAGTAAACCCGGTGAGTCTCATACTCAATTGATTTGCTTTGACAGCACTTCACTAAGCTTTATCCGCAGCTTGTTGTGAGATAAGGTAACTACAACCCTGTACGTCCTAATCTTGACCGAGCACCTCGAAGGCTATCAGGAAATGGGGCGAGGGTAAGGTAAGGGTAAGTTCACACGACGGTTAGGACCGATATTCAGTTCGCCAACAGTATGTCATGTACGAAAGCTATGAGACTCCATATCTATCTTCAATCTTCAATCAAACCACCTATCGGCGGCGGTGAGCTCCACTTCCTGAGTACTCGTCATGATCTATCGAAGCTGCGGTGCCGTATGCTAGATACTCAATCTACAAAAACAGAGCTTGTCCTGAGAGTTCCCCAATAGCACTGCCGTCCGAACTCCTAGGCCATCATCCCGTATTGTAACGGACTTCAGTGAGTTATCACTCACTCATCTCTATTGTGATGCAGTTCGAATACTCTCGATGCTAGTTGGCTATGCATCAGACGCTCGCAAAACATATCGCAGATGTGTTCTTTGTGACGCCCTGTACAGTGCGGTTGGACCCTGCACTACTGCTCCCAGCTTCACGTGGATGCTCTCCCTTGCTCAGAAAGGCTTCCTGGATCCCGCAGCGCGTTCAAACGGCGTCGCGCTTGGCTTCTTGATGCAGGGTCCTACCACATGTTCGCATCTTCGCATGTACTGGTTTCTACCCTGGGCAGTGCTGTACAATAGGTTTGATCTTGTCAACTCACGCAAACTAACCTATACTTATACCAATTTAGTCCTAGCGGCATGTGGTATCAGGGTGGAAGTGTCGCTAATCATCCAGGAAGGTAAGTGGAGGTCACTGGCTCGGCGCGTTTTCGTGCAACGTACCTAAGTGCGCGTCTACCCCGGAGACTTATCAGCCTTTGCGAAACAATGTGGTTCCTGCGGTAGCGATTGCCCACCCTGCTCTACTAGCCACAGACCATGTACGCACAATCGTTCTCCGAGATGGTCAAGCTAGCGTTCGTCATCTACGGTATGGTGGTGGTCGCCAGTACAGCAGTGACAACACCTTTTGTTCCAGCCCGTATAGACGTCCCCCTCAACTTCGATGATGGTGGTCGATATGTCATCACTGTCCAGATGGTACGTCGATCCCAACAGCGATCCATCTGTCCATGTACTTGACTGATTTGGAAACCGGATACAAAGTCTAACAATACTCAACGTTTCAACTTCACAATGTCAACTGGCACAGGCTTGACCTACGTCGCCGGTACACATTGCAACGGATGCAGTGGAGTCACGCTGTAGGTACCTTCAGTCCGCAAGGACCGTATGCTCTATATCTAGTAACGTGGTCACCTCGTGCAGATACAATCAGACCGCATCTACGTCTGCACAACCTTTCAGCAGTGCAACCGATGTCCCATTCTTTAACTCAACTACATCAGCTACCGTTATCAAGGAAGATTGCTCGTTGGCTCTGGTCAATGGGTCATCCTGGCCATATCCCAACCAAACAAGTAAGTTTGCTCCAAAGGCCCATCGAAGCCCTTCAGCTTCCGTTTTCATCTGATATCTTCCCAAGTTATCGTGACCCAAGATCCCACCTCCCCATTCCAAGACGATTCCGGCTTCCTCGTGGGTACTGGCGTATCGGGACTAGTGGGAATTGGTACGAACCGCGGTCAGAGGGATAGTCCCAACGTATCTGAGTCCTTGTCGCAGTCCTCCAATGGCGCGACTACATATCGTCCTAACTTCGAGGACTCGGTGTTCGGGCAGTGGCTATCTATGCATCCGACCGCTGACAATTTCACTTTTGGTGTGGCTCTCAATCCGCCAGTTGCGAAACCGCAGCATACAGCTGGAAATAGCTCTGCGGTACCATCTAGCTCTTCATCGTCCATGTCCTCTCTTGTAGATGGGTCTGCTGGAATTCTCCACTGGCTTCAGCCCGACCCAGATTTTTATGATGCGGACACGCTCCAATTCGTCAACGCGGATGATTCGCTTAACAATCTGACCTCCGACCCCCAAGACTGGACTGTCTCTCTCAACGGTTGGACGTTTGTTGATGGAGCCAATCAAGTAACCAATGAGCATCCTATAGTGGTCAATATCGACCCTCTATACCAAGGAATCTATTTCCCACTCGACCAGGCTTCTCTAATCCGTGCGTATCCCCGGTTCGCTTTGGTGGGATCTCTCTGAACTTGAACTCTTGAACTCTGGTAACTACTCTAGACGCCGCTATTCCTGGAGCTACTCTGCGACCAACAACTTCGAGCCTTGGATCACTCGCTCAAACCTGGAGCATCCCATGCGATTCGCAGTTCACGTTTGGAATCATCGTTGGTTCACGAACGTATACCCTATCTACTTCCTCCCTGGTTATTCACATGGACGACGGTATCTGTTTGAGTGCTATCGAAGCCTGGACCTCTTCGGAGACCAATTCCTATTTGCTCGGTGCAAGGTTCATCAGTTCAGTGTACATGTGAGTACCCAACCTAGCCCATATCTGTGTCCCTAATCAAATCGGAACTTATCCGTCTTCTCATAGTATATTTAACGTCCTGCGCGATGGTCAAGGTTCAATTGGATTTGCGTCCAGAGCTGCGGTGTCTCCTCATCACAGAAGCGTTGGAGCTATTATAGGTGGTACTATAGGTAGCGTGGCATTCCTGGTCCTTGGAAGTGCCGCTCTCTGGTTCTTCTTCATCCGGAATCGACACCGCAGGCACCGTGCTCATCCGTATACGGGCGACCGTGCCGATATCGAGGACAAACCCAACAACCCTGACATTGTACCATATACCATCTACACTCCTTCTCCACCAATGAGCTCAAGCCCTACTCAAAGCGCGTTCTCTCAGAACGTGCATCATCATCGTCTTGCGAGCTTATCCATGGACACGCCGGAGTTGTCTCCTTCGCAGATCATATTCGTGGATGGACGTACCGGTAGCCCAGTGCCATCACCTTCAGCTGTTGTACAGGCATTTTATTCTCAGAACTCTCGCCAGGAGGACGTTCCGCCTGCATATCAAAGCGAAGAGTCTGCGGAACCGCAGCCTAGGACGGACCCGAAAGTGCGGTACTAGTTTGTACGTCTTCAAGTTTGAGTATCTTGAATGAAATGCTTCTCTGTGATGGTCTGCAAAGAGAGTATCTAGGTTGGTCCCAGGTTTTCTCTGGGATATCGTGCTCTAATGTATGTAATGTCTATCACATTTACTTACGAACGATATATTATCTTGATTGCTAGCTGGTCTCGTGCCCAGCCGTTCTATTGCACCACCGCAACTTCGTCTCCGAGCTAAACTTAGCTCTCGCCGGACTCCAGAGACATACTCGATGCGGTAATTTATTTACGAGCGTCAAAGCCTTTGCACAACAAGGTCAAACAAGGTCAATAACGGTGCGCCTTCCACTTAATGTTGCTCATCCTCTCTGTGCAACGCCATATTCCTCTCATGAACTGGCAAATCCGGTCTTGGAGGTGTACTCTTTGCTCTCAACACTTGCATGGCTTCTGCCCGATGACGTATGTGCCCTTATCTCATCCCTGGACGCCAATCTTTGCCCAGCTTCAATACCCCTAGCGATCAAGTCGCGGTTGAATAGGTACTATCTGTTGTGTTCCTCTCGGTACCCAGAAGATTATAATGCATCGCGTTCTCACGTATCCTGGATGGACGTCAGAGGCTGAGATATACATATCTCTATGGGTGACCCTGGCGGTGACAGCCTTGGGAGGGAAAACATCGTTCAGGTGGCAGAGGGCGCAGTCGGTACGTTGCAATCTGGATTCTGCCAAGTCTCTGTGAACACCCTCGCTACAGTCTCTGCGTTCATACTTATCTTGGGCTTTCGCCTGCATCTCTATGGTACCCAGAGGTTGTCACACTGTCCTCACCGCTGTCGTCCTCGTCGATCTAATGCGGACTTATCGCTGCCGCCTTTGCTCGCACGGGGGACAGGTATTCACTGTGGCCTGATGTCATTGTCCTCGGTGATCAACTGTCAGGGCAATCCGTCCTACCTGGAAATATTAACCACGATTAATGTGATCATTTGATCAGTCCGAGGCCACCAATCTACGCGTATATCGACGGTCCTGCGATCTTGATCTGGGCGTCGTCGTTGAATGAACCTCTCAATATATGCTCGTTGCGCTATACACAACTCATATGAATATTGCCATGCTGCTACGGCTATATTGTCTCGCAGGCTCTCATCTTTCCCCTTCTTTCCTCTAGCAGCGAATTACGACGGCGGAGTAGGACGGTACTTTCTGTCCCCCTTTACGTACTTCGAGGGAATTGCAGATCAAGGCGGTGCAATTGCAATAACAAGTTCTTCCACAACGGAGCGAAGCCCTCAGCGTTCCGTTGGACGGAGTAACGCAGAGGTAATGAATGAACCACATATAGGCCTCCTTAGGCCTTTTTAGGCTCTCGCGCAACCTCACAATGAAGGTATTTGCTCATGACTCGCTAGAAAGCTCAGCAATGATCTGCTGGTCGAGGTCCTCCTGCCCCTGGTTGATTTGCTTTCTTCACAGACAATCGAGTGATATCATCTGCCAAATGGCAGCCACTAGCTCTGAATTCTGCATTTACCCCTGGACTATGTGCTGGTCCCAGTCGGTATCATAAGTGGTTGTGATGCACGATAGTCCCCTCGTCACGCAGGTTCTGTCACGGGTTACTATGGTCTGACAACAGTGGGCCCTTTTATTAAAGTTCTATCAATCAAGTGATGGACGTCTATCAGCCACAATTGACGCGAGCACGTCGTTCGCAAACTATATGAGCCCGCAAGAGGCTACGGCCGGACCACTTTTTTCTTCTGCGACACCCATGCTAGCGCTGCAGGCTGGCTTTTGCTTCTGCAACCTCGATCCCCTCGTCGCTGCTCATCTGGCTTGAGGCCAAAATGGCTGAGATCCCGACGATTCAGGACGTGTTTGGAGGTACATTGATTGAGATTTCTCTGTCAATGATGTAGGTTCATTTGACTTGCTGTTCGTTTCACTTTCTGAGGGACCACCTTTTCGTTGACACAGCTTGTACGGTATCACGTTAACCCAAACATATGTCTATTATCTCAACTATCCCGACGATACTCTATGGCTCAAGCTTCATATTGCGATGGTGACGTGAGCTTCGTGAAGATCAGGGACAGTCAATGTCGACCCTGACACCTTCTTCCAGGGTCGTTGAAAGCGTACACACGATTTGCATTATGCATATGACATATGCCTATTTGATCGCCGATTTCGGTCATATCGAGGAACTAGGGAACATTGTATGGTAAGTCAGTCATTTTGCTGCTCAGGGTCGACGGGAAGCTCAGATCTTTCCAGGAGCGCTGGGGTACGTTTACTTTACCTCCCTGACATTGCTTTTGATCCAACTGTACCCAATCTACATCAGGCTTCTGCAACTCTGGGGGTGAGTAGTCTCTGTGATGTGACTTTCCGTTGGGCAATTCTGACGTTTTCTCGCTGATAGATGATCATCGTCGCATTGGTTCAGGGGTATTTGTTTTCTCTGCTGTTCGTCTGACTAGTCTAACTATTCGCAGATTCTACATCCGTCGAATATGGATCCGTAGGTGGAATTCCGATAAATATGCGGCTTGAATCTTCTCATGACTTGACTCAGTGAGCGGCAAGAATAAGATCCTTACATTTACCATAGTACGTGCATGTCTACTCAGCGGCTCGGATGGCCTGTCTGATTTCGCTATCGGACCTCCTTAGACTGTCTTAGCCGTCGTACGGTTCGGTACGTAGTGAGCGTATGCTGAAATGCAATACACTGATGCACATCTATTAGCCTTCGGGATTGGTACGTTGATGAGACGTGAATCCCCGCACTTGCTTAATGCAGAACTCGATAGCTACCTCAACACTTACACTACTTCTCGGAACGTGGGGTACTTTTCGCTCCCATACTGGTCCCTTGGTGAGCCCATGCTGTATTTGCGTTCAGTTAAGAAACCAGTCTGACTCACTTGTGCACAGTTCACCCTTGCAACTGGGCTCTCACTCTCTGCTCTCGTGGATTTTCTCATTGCGGTCACTCTGATATACTACCTGCATAAAGGACGAACTGGTATACGACAGTGCGCATGATTTCTGTCGTTCCTCGAGCTCCATCTGACAACTTTCGTCCACAGGACAGACCATCTCATTCGCTCCCTAATGGCATACGCCGTCAATACCGGAGCGATTACCATGTAAGTCTGCATATCATGATACTGTCAATGCTTCTAATATCCATCCTAGGATTGTCTCAATCACAATTGTTCTTACAGTAAGTGGAGATCCCGCGACCCAACCTGAAGCACTCATCAAAGTATTGTTCCCAGTTCGTTTTCCTGAAGGGTAGCCTATTATTCGCCGGGCTGGTACAAATGTCAAGCAAACGTGAGTTCTCACCGTACATGCCTGCATCTCCCTCGTTGACAACCCGGGCGCGACTGCGAACTAGTATACGCCAACTCTCTTCTCGGCACGTAAGTTCCGTCGGACTAATCGTACCATCCGGCGGTCAGGTTGACATCGGAACTAGGCTAAACGCGAGGAATGTGCTGCGCAGGAAGGCTGACAGAATGAAAGTCCAGCTCGTCGAGCGTTTCGAGTCATCAACAATCTATCGTTCGAATCCAAGTGACGTGGACGTGCGTCTCCCCCTTTGTCATGCCGCTACCAATTGGTTATACTGACTACCTTTCTTTGCAGGACACACAGCCTGTGGATGGACGCCAAAAGGAACGTGTGAGCACTGAAATCTGCTGATCGGATATAGAAGCTCTCCCCTCCTATAGCTTCGGGATCCGGTGAATCCTGTTGACCTTCGTAGATCAACGCCCGTGTACGATAAATGTAGTATAATAGTAACCATAGTTCACCGAAAACGACCTTGCCACTATCGGGCGCCGCCACAGAACAGTCTGCAGTAGTATTAGTATGACTAGTATGCGCGGGGCAGAATCAGTCTCGTTTCCTTGTCGGGACGTACCATCCACACCCATGGTATGTCCTGTATGCTGTGTAAGAAGTTGTGAGTTACTGGCAGGTCTCCTAGCTGTCAACGAGTACTGTACTTTTCCGACCGTAAGTTCGCCTTTTCAGCAATGTTTGAAGGTCACCACCGCTGATGGACCTCGAATGTTAATCGGAGGTGATCGGCGAGGTTTCTGAAAACGCGGCGTGACGGCGCGCGACGAACTTGTGGTCGAAAAAGTACAGTACATCGAATTTGACGTCCGTGCAACCCGACCAGCCCAAATATATATACCACACAACAGTGGCGTACCTCGGCGGCCCAAATGTTCTTCAGGTCGTTTCAAGGACTCGAGGGAATAGAACCGGGACTCACAGAAGGTGATCCCCGCCACTGGCAGTGACATGTCATGTCGTGACGGCATATTCGAATTTCGGTCGAACTGTCAGGATGTTGCATCATTTGGTGGAGCGTACCAGATGGCTGCCTTAGTGAATGATAGTGCAGAGCACTACTCTGCTACTTACAATCCGCGGGGAAGTAGGATTGTAGTCGGTCTTTGGCTACGAGGCCGAGATAGGACCCAAGATAGGACCCCTTCTCCCTTTTTAGGTAACTCCATTGAAGCCTTCAGACAACAAACACAAACAACGCCTTGCGCCTGACGCTGGGAAGAGCAGGCCATGCCAATGCACACCGCCGCAGCGCTCTATATCTAGATCGTTTGAAACGGCCAGTCGCCCCTGGGAGCGCATAATCCTCCGAAAATCATTGAGAGGAAGATACTCACGGATCATCTCCTCAGCATTCAGACAATCCAAGGAGCATCGGCGTAGGAGAGGCAACATCCAAGTCTGTGCGATGAAGTTTCATGGCTGGCGTTTGTACCTGCCATGCAGGATTCGTACGACGAAGAACTTCGACTCCGTATTGTTTGCTCGGAATCGGTATTGTCTCAATAACTAGTTACCGTCAGTGGGCTCCGAGTCCATGTCTTCGCGGGTGGTTGCGAGACAGGATATTGGATCGTAGACCGCCATGCAAAATCAGAAAACCCATATATCTTGCGGGCGGTGCTTGCTCGACGTGATGTGCGCTCCGCGATTGGAGACACAGCTGAGATAGACAGGCTCGCCATGTTCCATCGCACCTCGAGTTTCCGTACTGTGAGAAGGACAGGAGAGCAAGAGTGATAGTCACAGACGGCACTTACCTCAATATCATAGAAGGAGGCGGGTAAAGTGATAAATTCTTCCTCGAACTTCATGCCAACGGTGACATTTTGGATATCCGTTTTCTTGTAAATTTCCAGTTGTTACCGCCATTACGTTCGCCTCGAGACGAACGGCTGCTTATATTCAGAGCGGGTTGGCTGTGGCGAGTGGCTCATCCCATTCGAGGCAGCGGGCGGCCGCCTGATTCTTGCAGATTCACAATTATCCGACAGTACCTGGACGCAACAGCGCGTAGGCCGCGGTAAATCATCTTCAAATCCCGACTGAAATCAGGTCGCATGGTGCCCCTGGTCTTGACAATTCGTACCCATCTTATGGATCCCCTGGCCAAGTACCTAAGCTTCTTCGGATGGTGAAGAACTTTTTCGGCTGAGGCCAAAACGGTGCAACGGTACACAAAGCCTAGGGGAAACCTGACAAAGGCAGGGGTTAAGCGGTGTCCGTTCCAAACGGCATGCCAGTACGGTACCAACCCGACATCTGATGCAGCTGTTGTATTCCGAACGAGCGGCGGCCCAGTTACTGGCTCCAAACCATCATTTGGGAGAAGGATCGCAACAGAGTCGCAAACTAGGTTTGATGATGAGACCCATGGGCGCGGCGAAGATTGCAACGAACAATAAACTAACCATTCCGTCAATACTGCATCCCAACGAGGTACCTATGTTCTTCAACGGAGCATCAAGAAGCCATCGTTTCTGAGATACGTTTCGGAAACAGACGGCTAATTCTTCCTTCTGCAGTAGTGGCCTTTCAGGTGAAGTGTATCTAACGCGGAAAGTACATGCTGACATGCCTTCTGAGGTAAAGACGAATCAAAACACGGCGGAGACGGAATTTGACGAATAAAGACTGATTGGCTACTGACCCTCATTCAGGGAGAATTGCGACTGCCGTGGTGTGGTCGGTCTTCTACAATTGAGATTCATGCCCGTGTCCGAGCTTTCCAGACGCCGAGAATAGCCCCGAGAATCATGATCTGCCGTAAGAAGTCCACCTGGACAAGGCGCTGCACGAGCGCATACGAGAGGACAGAAGAGAATGTTACATTCGGCGCTGAGCGCTGATCCTTGCTGATCTCGAGATTGGACGGAGGGTGCATCTGGGTGTGTGAAGTGTGTTGTTTTCGCGGGTTTATTGTCTAGCCGACTAGATCCCATGAACTCGCCGCGGGTATGGGCGCCCGAGAATCTCAACGGAGTGTGTATTCTGGGAGTGTCGTAGGTACCGTGGTAGATGGTGGGAGGGACGATTCCCGTAAAGACAACATCCGCGCCAGACAGCTCCCCTCGCTTGAAAAGGCGAGGTCGAAAACAAGGGTCATGATGTAAAGATGATGATCATTGTGGTTCCATAGGCTGACGGAGATCCATAATCGCGAACGATACTCTGCAGTGGCGGGAATAGATTGTGATAGGATTTTAATATTGTTCATACGCTCATACGTGAGGACCTGCATGGGGTCAGATTCAGTCTGCGAACCGCATGGATTGACGCAAAGAAGGACGAACAAAGTCGACAGGGAGCTAGGGTTGATTACCGCAAGTATGTCTGCTCTACGAGGTACATCTCAGTAGGCAAACATTGTTCCTTCAGGGTCGACGGTGCATTCAATTGCCTGATAGTGGGTCTCATTACCCTGCCCTGCAAGCATGAAGTCTTATCCGTCTCTTATTGATAGTCAACCTACCAGCTGTCAACACGGAAGAGTTGATGAGAGCTCGGTGTACCCTAGACACGTCGGAAGGTCCTATCGTTGCATCGTACTAGGGGCGGCGGAGACCCGCACGGCGAGCCAGCTCGTCGCTCGTATAGAGAACTGCGTCAGCCTTGTCAGAGCATGGTGCCCAAACATCGTTCTAGCTGGAACGTACTTACAGCCTGCGGGCCGCATAAGTAACGGCAATATTGCCGTGCCCAGACCAATGGATGTTCCCCGGCGTCGAGTACAGGCGCCTCCGAGGATAACACACAGTGCAGTACGTATGGACTCCGGAGGTATGGAGGTGATATCATCTGCAAAAGATGCCGGCGACATGTTGGTAGACCATGAGTAAGATCCGGGTCAACGGGAACACTTACTAAGAGATATACTTATAGCAGTCTTTGAGCCTCAGATTAGCTGTGGCGGTATAGAACACCGCATCGTAGAGTGTCCGTGGCTTCGTGGAGCAAGTTGCTCACAAGCCTCTAGTCCAAATTTAATGAATAGAACGGAAAGTGATTCAGAACAGCCCTCCGCCACGCACGAGGGCATGAATGAAGCTTTGAAGAAGTAGAACGGTCAATTTTGATGAAGCGCGCCCAATCGAATACTGTTGATCGATAGGCGCGCGCTGCCCTTTGTACCACGCCGCGGGAATACAAGCGCTCGATGTACTACGCCACATACTTACCCACCTCTTTCACCAGAGACGGCAGGCTGCAGGCGAGTACCAAACTTGACTACTACTGGATATCTTAGGTCTCTATGCTCACTTCTATGTAGGGAACTACCCACCTCTTTCACCGCCTGGGCGGTCGTATCATTCTGAAGAATGGCACACGATTCTGCGGATGTATTGTTCTCATTTCTGCAAACACCACCTCAGGTTTAGTGTCCTCGACACGTACATTTAGGTGACACTAGATCCTCTCCTCTGTGTTAACCATGAACAGAGCGCGACATGACCTGTTTGTGTTGAAGACCCACTGTTCCCCCGCCGAGTGTCCTCTTGATACGACGAGCAAATGCCGCGGAGAACATCTTGCTTCTCACTCGAAGCTCGCAGTTTTGTGCGTGAAGAAAGGAAGAATACACGCCTTGACATACGTCTTACTCTGCACTGGATGAATCAAAGGCCTATGTCGGCGGTCTACTTGGCTCGAGAGAATCAGTGACGCGGTCTACCACTCCACTGCAAAGGCCCTCCTGCGGAAGTGAACTTGCCTTTGACTTTGAAGGCGATAACGCTTAAGGGTTGTGATACGATACTGGCGATGGAATCTGTATCACTGTCTACTCAGCTTCATCTAGAGCATAGCCATGACTGTACTCTGGATCTGCTTGATTCTTTGGTGATCAACTATCACGGCACTGCTATGAATATACATGCAACCTGTACCCGAGCTCATGGATCTAGTTGATGATGATTTGTTCAAGAAAGCTTTGTGAGGGCTTGTAAACCTTGAATCACTCCTTAGCGCCTCTCACGCGCATGGCTCTGAGAATCTCTGAGAACATGGCTCGGCACGACGCGCTTCAAGTTAGCCCCTCGCTTCAGCTACATTACTGTAATGGTCCTTGCCTGCTCTGGTCCCATGCTGCTTCTCGAAGCTATAGTAACATCATACAACAGACGCCGTATGCACCCGCTAGGCCTGACCCCCCCATAAGACTTTCACTTTCAAGATAACCGGCCGGCCAATCCACCGAGAGTCTGGGAGATCGCCAGAACTCCTACAAGGTCGGAATTACATAAATAGGGCTCACCCTGCTCTCATGTCTTTCAAGGAGACCTGCATCTCTGCTCCTGCCTCACCTCTCGAGGTTCCGCCACATACCCTCTCGACGTCTTGATATCCTCTTCCAACACACTCTTCGACCTTCTACAATGTCTTCGGAACACGTCCAGGTCCGTATCTAGACATTAGGGGTATCCGCCACAGCAACTCATCCCTGTTGACCCTTCCAGATGCCGGCCAAAAAAAAGTATCAGTGCCAACAGTGCGAACGCAGCTTTGGTACATCCGGGCATCTAACCCGCCACATCAGGATCCATACCGGGGAGCGTAACTACAAGTGCCCATTTCCGGGATGCGACACACGCTGTTCTCGACAGGACAACCTTCAACAACAGTAAGTATCATCTTCGCACTTCATTCGATCCCAACACACATGCCCGCCACATCTGTTCCCTTGTTCTCGATGCTACTGGGCGGCCGTGGGCGCTGTCGCACAAACTCCTACGATCAGTTCTCCGCCTTATGGGCACATAACGGAAGGCTTTCGTACCTCATTATTGTTGGATGGCCGACAGATATCAGCTCGACCTACATCCAAAAGGTCTCGCCACGCCAATTTCTTGCCATAAACGCCATAAATATTTCTTTCTGGGTTTTCGCTAACTTACGGTCTATAGTTATCGAATCCATCTCTCTCCTGGGTCCAGGACGCGTAGGTCCAACTCAAACTCACAACGTCGGTCACCAGGCACGAGGCGAGGTGCTCCCTCAACAGAAACCCCTTCCCCTCCATTCGCGACGAACGCCCTTGCACCCCTGTCGCCAGTCGGCATGCTTGACCCTATTCACGCCCCACCCTTGATGCACAACCACTCTCCGAGGGCTGAGACCTCGGAACTCATGGACCATCCTTTCTCTTCGAGCGGAGCACCGTACAACGTTCACTATGTCCCTAGACGGAACGATCCCAACATGTTTGAGATGACCTCCGGGGACGGCAGAAACTCTGATCACTCTCACTACCTGTCTTCACGGATCACTCACCCTGACGGACACTCGCCACAATATCATTCATCTTTATCGCACTCTGGTTATGGTCATGTGAATTTCGGGGTTCAGAACAGTCCCCGCGGACTTTCCCATAGCTTCGATTCTCCTTTGACGTCGTTGCATCACCTTCCCAGGATGGTCTATTCCTCTTCCATCCCATCTCCTAACGGTAGTTCGCCTTCCAGTACCCCGGATTTATCTCCTACGCCTCACTCTGGACAGCTCTCGCTCAATAATGGGTTCTCCTCGCTCGATAACCATTACTCTTCGTCGCTACGGATGTTTCCTCCGGTACGTGTGCCATCGTATGAAACATTCCAAGTAATTTCCGACGCTGAATGAAACGAATTAGACCGAAGACTGTATGGGCTATCCATCTCCGTCTCTGCCTCTAGACCACCTGCCATTGTCGGGGTACCCTTTGAGACGGTCTTCTTTCGATAGCTCCCCCCGCAGTGCTGGGAGTGACCAGCTCCCAAAGGTCGAGGATGCTCTGTGACTTCGGCCATGCGTCCTCTGGCGAACTATCTCCTTTCTGTCTTTGTCTTGCCATCACTATGCTCTCCGATCTCTCGTCTGGATATTTTGCTCTGTTCTCGCTATGCTGCTCTCTGGACTGGTCTGATTGCTCTCAGAACACTCTGGCTTGCGATCACGAAAATTTTGTACATATTTGTTGTGCTTAGCACAACCTTGTACCAAAACCCTGGTGGTGTATCAAGATTGTTGGATGCACGTAGGTATACTATTGGGCAGTGCCTTGAATGTAACGCAGTTGCATCATCTCCGCCGAACCTTGAACATTATGTCCATCGCCACACGCAGTCCGAACACCTTCATCAAGATGTGGATGGCGACGGGGATTCGGAGACCCCAGACAGGCGGCCTGGAAGACTGGAATCACGATGGCGTCTCGAAGATCAAGGCAGATGCGGTTTCTGAGCTAAAGAGCGAATTGCTCCCGGGAACCCGCTCGTGTAAGATGAACTCTGAACTTGGAGGCTCGATCTCGGCTTGCTATGACCAGCGATCGGCGAGGATCTCCGCATAGCGAAGTTGCTGCTAGAATTTGGACTGTGGCTATAGCCAACTGTGACGATGCACTTTCCTGTATAAGTATTCTTGCATCGGGAGTGCGATTAAACCCAATGAGGGCCGTCAATTATCATCCATCCAAAGAGAAATGCATTACTAATAACTCACCTACGGTCCATCGTTCCTCTTCTGAACCCGACATCCCCGAAACTCGGTCTCTTCTGCCGCGGGCTCATAATGTCCAAAGGAGCATGACGGAGTTCGTTGACCGCCGTTCTGTCGATCGCTCCGATTCGAACTCCGGCGGACCTCTACCTCGACTTCGATTGAGATGCATGAGTCCGAGGGACTTCTGACCTTGGCTCCTCGCAAAACTTTCACTGCCGCGCTGATGGAAGACTCTCAGTGCTGGGATCTCCCGGCCCGGGACAGCCTCAAGAAGCCTGCCAGTGACCATAAACTCAGAGTTCGAGCTCGATGTTCACTCACCAATACATCGGTAAATTGCATGAGACAAACCCGTCCACAACGGCTTGGCTATGAAAAGGGAGATGCATACCATTCTCAGAGCCTCAGGCTGGGCATCTGTGCAAAACGCAATCACGATGGGCGTCGAAATTGTGCTCGCAAGAGGAGCTGAGCTCGACAAAGAAATCAGGAGGAGGAATGGGGAACTATGCCGGTGCTGGGAGCGGTCCGGGGTCAGGAAAAGAGACCGTCTGACACCAGTAACTTACTAAGAGATCCTTCATGGGGCCGCCGCACCACTTCCAGCTTGAATACCCTATGCCCGCACTTGGCGGACTCGGAGAGAATACTCGTCTGTAAAATTAGCTCCACATGAGGCAAAACAAAGTTGTGAGTTGTGAGCAGGTTGAAATACTACACCGAATCATTCCAGACTCGGAGCAGCGTTGACATCAAGATTGACCGAGACCGACAGAGACCGTGAGCCTGTATGGCAATGTTAATAGAGGGGTGACTCGAACGGTACAAATTAGATAGGCTTACCTTTCTTAAGTTTCGAACCTGAGAGAGCTTCCGCCGTGGGGAGTACGATAGCAAGATGGTCTTCTTGGATTCATTAGATGGAATGCGCCGCGATAGTACTAGGTGGGCTCAGAGTAGAAGAACATGTACAACAGCGGTGTTTCGATCAATGTGCCAAGAGGAATCTGGTAGGTTTGGACATTTTCTTGATCTTCAATGCGCAGAGCTGCTGCAATCTGTCAGCCCCCAGGCCTCAGCTCCAGGGCCGGTGAGTGTTGACGTTGAATCTCTGAGTTTTACTGGAGATTGTTGAGATTCGAACGAAGACAATGTAACAACAACATATGATCGATCAACAAGTACTAGTCTCAACTATGATCAAACATCAGAATCGGCAACGGTTTTACCCGCAATGGAAGGGGTAGAATTGCAAAATTGATATTGAACAGATAATCAGTGTCAAGCTTCCTGCAGGCCACAATCCGAGTCGTGTTCGGCGGTCATGATTAAAAAGTCAGTCAGTCAGTCAGTCAGTCAGTCAGTCAGTCAGTCAGTCAGTCAGTCAGTCAGTCAGTCAGTCAAGTGCAATCGTAGCGTCTCAAAGCAAAGGATTAGCCCAGGAAGCTCGAGACCTTCAAATTCCAGTCAACCGTCATCGGTTTGGTTAATATCCGACGCAAGTCGAGTCGAACGGGGTCTTACTTCCAGTGAGCATTGGCAGATCCACTTGCCCAATCAATCTTATAAGTACGCGAATCTCTTTCTGACTCGGATGTAATCTTCTACCGCAAGGATATCAAAATGCTTGAGCGTCCTACTAGTAGCGGCGTCGGCGTGTAACATTCTGTAACATTCAGGCGATGTCATGCGGAATTCAATCTACCCAGGTAGACAGAGATGTGAAATCGATGTCAATGGTGCACAGGAAGGGCCGCTATCGACGGAATAGTCCGCTTTCCGAATCGCAAAACTCGGGCCGCTGAGCTCTAGGTTGCAAGAAGGACCGCTGAGTGGTCACTGGTATTACTATACAGTCTCGCAGGAGTGAGCAGGGTTGGACAGCTTGTCATTCATAATGTTTATTGAATCACCGCGAGCAATATTCCCTTGACATCAAGTACAGCACATATCCTACTAACTGGAAGAGCAGTTGGGCGTGTGGGCGGACCATTAGTATACATTACAGCGTACCACATGGATTCGACAAACCATCCTACAACCGATGCCCTCCCGCGTTTAGCCAGCGCCGGCTCCACGCCACCACCTCACTGCGCCGTCTTCGGCCCCGCTCACGAAGGCACCAGGAGACCCATGTTGCGGTAGAAGAGGTCGCCAGGATACGCTCCAGACTTCGCCAGTTTCCTGAATCGTTGAGACTGCTGCTCGAGCGGCGATGTCCCACACTTTGATTGTTTTATCGGATGATCTTCGAGAGAACAAATTCATTTAGTTATGCACGGTCGGAGAGCTTTGGAGACGAGCTTTGGACATACCCTGAAAGGATCAATCTACCATCTGGGGAGATGTCTGTGCTGAGCACCCAAGAGGAGTGTCCTGTGAACGTTGCTACTGCACCAGACCCAGGTTTTCCAGAGGGCGATGAGCGGACGTCATGCAAGGTAAGACGTTTGTCCTCGGAAGCCGATATCAATAGCTACAGAATTTGAAAGTTCAATTCATTTTAGCGGCGTTCCGTGCAAGAACCACGATGGTGAATCAAGCCATTTGACAGAGAGTGGCCGGCGAGAGAGAGACTTACCTGGGCATCTGGTGACCAGGCCAAGGAACGTATAGCCATCGCGTGAGAGACATAGGTTGAGAGTAACTTCTCGGATTGGAGGTCAAAGATGTAGATTTGCCCCGCATCAGACGACATCGCTACTCGTGTTCCATCCGGGCTCTGTAAAGAGGTAGTAGGGTGGCGTCAGCATCTTCTCACAAGACGTCAAGCAGAATCCGAGAGGTATCCATGGAATGAGGGGGTGGCGTAGACAATTCCTCCGTCATCACGAAAGTGGATGAGTACTATGGCGATGATCAATGCCTCAGACTGATAGGAACGGCAAACAATTGTAGACGGCCAGAATAAGAACAGCAGCACATGTACGCGATGCCGTCTTTCAAAGAGTATGTATGACATGCGCAGGATGGGCGGAACGAACTCACATGTTTGCAATACATCCCAAATTTACTTCGCCCACTGGGCAGGGTAGATCGATGTTCACCGAACGTGGCTGACTCTGCCGAGTGTATGCTAACGTTCCCTGACCCCCCTGTTGCCGCATAGGTCCCTCCTTTGGGGTTCAAGGAGACGGACCAAGCTGCGTTGCATATGGGAGAGGTTACGGCACAACGACACGCGTGGGACGACAGCGAGAACGCGAGAAACCAGGGGGACGACAGTTGCATCGTCACTAGCCGTACTTAGAAGAAGTTCGGTACCAGATGGCTTACCAGGTTCTGCTGGATCGGTTCCACTCCGAGCAAAACTCTCATACCGACCAATAACGCTGCCGCTATCTAAGTCGAGCAAGCAAGTCAGGCCCTCGAGAGTGTTGTAAAGTGCCTTTTCCCCCGCTGGATCAGTGTCAAGGGAGACTAGACCAAGTGTATGCGGTGGTAGAGAATGCGCCACTTGACCGGAAGTGGAATTCCAGCGTTTCAAGGTCCCATCTGCAGAGATGGATACGACAGCGTCGGACGCTGTCCATTTGACACCCCACACGGAGTCGCTGTGTGCTAAATGGCGACCATCGCGTCAGGAGATTACTGGAGTGCCTTAGAATGATATTAATGAGCATACATTCTGCGCCGTCATGGGCGTGTAAGAATGCCAGACTCTGTTTAAGGTCAGACAATAGGTCCTACTTCGCATACAAAATCAAATACTGACCATTTTTGTGTGATTAACGTCGAGATCAACGTTGCGGACAATGAGTTCCTTTGGGTGAACGTACTCCAAGTCGCGAAGCGCGTCATTGTTGAGCGCCAAAGCTCACTGAACGCCCACCGGAGAACGCCGAGCTGAGTTCGAACTCTTTGGCATAAGTCGCGCTTGCGGCCAACTTTATTTTTCTCCTCACATCAACGAGAGCGGAAGAAGACATCTACTGTATCTTTTATTCAACAAATCGTCTAAAAAGTGAGTATCGTGTGTCGAGGGGATGAGCGTAGATACTGAACGAGCGATTGGAACAGGATGTCTGACGCTGGAGATGACATTCAAGTCGATGCCCCTGCGGCTGAGGTCGAGGTGTCCGAGGCACCCAAGGGCAAGCTCTCTGTGGAGGACGCTCTCCAGGTTCGTGAAACACGCTGAATGCCACGATTAGACTGAAGAACTAACCGGCGGGCAAAAAACAATAGCAAGTTCTGAAGAACGCTCTCGTTCACGACGGACTCGCTCGCGGTCTCCGTGAAGCCGCCAAAGCTCTCGACAAGCGTCAGGCTCACCTCTGCGTGCTCGTCGAGACCTGCACTGAGGCCGAGTACATCAAGCTCATTGAGGCTCTCTGTGCTGAGCACAAGATCAACTTGATCAAAGTCGGTGACGCCAAGGTCCTCGGTCAGTGGGCTGGTCTCTGCAAGATCGACCGTGAGGGCAACCCCCGCAAGGTCGTTGGCTGCTCTTGTGTTGTCGTCAAGGACTACGGTGCAGAGAGCGAGGGCCTTCACGTTCTCTTGGACTACTTCAAGAACCGGTAAAGTAAGTGCCTTGCTTCCTTCGCTTATACAGTCTCTCGTCTTTGGGATGACAAAACAGACTCCCTCTACCGAGAGCACTTGGTGTTCTTTGAGGAAACAGTCTATCCGGAATCATTATATGTTGTCTGATCACAGTCGCATCGGGCACCCTTTGTTATTCATTCCGTCGTTCACCTGAGTAACTAACACGTTATCTGCCAGGAGTCGTATCTGCCAGTCACTCCCTAGCTATAGGTTCTTTGACCAAAATATAAATGTCTATTAACGACCCCATTTGCATCTGCGAACGTTTCATCAGCATTCTTTGACTCGAGCTGTATCCCTAGGGAGTCGGTGATTTCACCGTCGTGTATTACCCTCTGACATATCCAACTTTCACTGAGTTTTGGTTCGCGGGGAGAGTCCCACTCCCGACAAGAAGCTGATCCTCATGAGTGCGCCCATGTACACGAACCCAACACTCCCCCATTCCATCGCATTCCAAGCCCAAAACTTGATATAGACCTCCGCAACACCCTTTTCGAGCGCCAACGGTAACATGGTGGCCAAATGACCGAAGTCAGCGATTAAGAGACATAAGAGAAGTCGACGCCACGTTTTGAGAGATGATGTGGATGAGAGAACGAGACATTCGTTCAAGGCGAACAGCAGATAGAGGTTGGAAAGTTGGTAGAGTGAGATGAGTGTAGGTGTTGGTGTTGCGGTCGCGAGTGTTTGTTGGACGGGCGTGGACGATAACAAGGACAGGTACTCTGTCGGTCTTCCCGCAGCGTAGTATGCCCCGACTAGGGCTGATATGGGCTCGATAACCAGGAAGAATAGACGGTAAGGTAGCAGAGGTATGGCACTCATACTTGCTTCGAATAAGGTCCACTGAGGTGAGTTCAGGGTGAGTTTGCTCAGGCTCCGTAGACGCCACGGCAGCGCTAATGTCGCAAAAGACACTGGGCAAGTCGACAGATGATTTCAGTGTAGAAATGCGTAGAAAAAT
>JSYW01004137.1:0-12434 GCA_000787475.1 Lentinus polychrous
CTGTGACGGGAACGCATCTCTTGCCTCTATCCCTGCTACTAGACCGTCGTCAGTGGAAGGAAACCTTTGCTGCGGCACGGCTTTCTAACCCGCTGAAAGCGAGATGCCATCCATAGCCGCTTCAAAAATATTCCAGATATGCATCCTAGGATATTCTCTCGTGGCTGTCTTCTACAGCACCAGAAACCTTGTCTACTATGCCGCCACCGGTAAAATGACTGAATTGCTCTCTAGCTGGACCTTCACGCGAATAGCATACAACACGACTGGCGAACGTTTCAAGTCCAGACTCACCGTTGACATGTTGAACCTGGCTCCTTGGTACTTGTCTGGCACTACATCCTCCCAGTCCTCTGTGGGCGGGATCACTACTTCTTCGTCTGAAACCCTCATGCGCTGGCCTTTCCCGGACTCGGCTGTTCACTATCCTGGCAACTTGACCTTGCTGCGTGAAGGAACAGTTCTCTCCAAAGCGTTCGTACAATCCATGCACCCTACCAAAATCATACCGTACTACTTTCGCGCTTCGGGAGAGTTCGACCCAGACGACGTTACGATCACGACGCTTGTCACCAGAAACAGGTTCAAGGTCTTGAAGCAACTTGTCGAACGATACCAAGGTTTGATAGCTATTCATCTGAAATATCCCATCACATTTGCTCACAGAGAATGACCTCATAGGTCCTATCTCCGTAACCATTCATATCCCAATGCCGAATGCTAATTCCGGCAACCCCGAAGCTTTGAACTCTTTCCGAAAGTCTCTGCGGGACCTGCATTCCCTATACGGATCATCTCCCTACTTTGCGAGCTATGTTGATGTGCATCTTTCCTTGTCTCCTTTCTCTCGTACAATCAAGAACACTGGGACATCTAGTGAAGACCCCGACGGTCAGGGCGAAGGTGGACGACAATTCAACGTCTGGCGGAACGTTGCTCGATTATTCGCACGGACAGAATTCGTGATGATGCTTGACGTGGATTTTGCTGTCTGTACCGATTGGCGGACATCTACTCGTCAATATCTACGAAAACTACGAAATGGCGCCGTTTGGGACGACAGATCAATGGATGCGATTCCTGGCCCTCAATCTCCTACTGCCGTTAACGAAACAGCCAAGATGGAAGTTTTCTCAATGCTGAAGGACGGAACAGCTGCTTTGGTTGTTCCCGCTTTCGAATATATCAATCAGGCAGACGGTGCAAATCAACGCACCTTCCCTAGGGATAAAGAGGTAATACGTCCGGTTCGCAGTATCGCTTGGGTTACTGATATCACGCATTGTAGACATTGCTTCAACTTACCGTCGGTCCCCGGCCGGCTATAACGTCTTTCCACGCTTCGTGGGCTGCTGGTCACAATAGCACTGATTACCCTCGGTATTATTCAATTTCTCCTGGACAAGAACAAATCTACAAAGTCACACAATACCAGAGTGCATACGAACCTTATGTGATCACGAGCAAAAGAATTCCCTGGTGAGTCTGGCGTCGTGACTTTTCACGGCGTATGCATAGAGTTGATGATGATGCATAGGTGTGACGAACGCTTTACTGGTTATGGTGGTAACAAAGCTGCTTGTCTCTTCGAGATGTATATGAGCGGAGTCTCCTTTTATGTTCTTTCGGATCATTTTCTTATCCATCAGAGCCACACATACGAAGAGCAAGCAAGACGAGAGGAGGTGATTACCCCTGATGACCTTATCCCTGACAGTACTCACTCCAGTCACCCTTACTGCAGCGGAAGTATAATCGCAAGTTATATGCTGACTTCAAGGAGGAGATCTGCCTGCGGTGAGAGTTTACTAGTGATCTCCGATAACATGGAACTATGCTCATGACGAATCACCATAGTTACCTCCATCGCTTCTATCACGAAGGTACTCTCAATAGCTCCAAGAGTGAAAACATCAAGGAAGAGTGCAAGAAGATGAAAGGCATCCCCAAAATTGCTCATGAAGTATGTGCTTACATCCTCGTATTTCACATATCGTGCTGACAAGCCCATATAACAGTTGTTCGAAATAGAGTTGTAGATAAATTCCAATGAGTCGGAAGGGATACAGAAAAGTGTTCATCAATATGACAGACGGATCGGCCTCCTGCACTATAGTATATGACGTCTTCCGCTCTATGAGTTCTCTCTCTGTGGCAGTCATTATGAATTTACAGTAGAACCATGTGGGTTCGATGTTGTGAAGCTCACTCGACAGATAACTCACCTTTCCGCCAGACCCTTCAAATTCGAAAGAAAGTTTCTGACACCTCCTGCGGTCAATGAACCCGGGTTGCCCTGTCAGCGGTATCATGGGAGGTACAAGGTCCATGTCCTGAACGACTCTGTCCCAGTCACTAGAACCGATCAAGTCATGAAGAATAGTCGAAGAAAGTGCGTACTGTCCCTCCAGCCTCAGACGTCTCCTATATCCCTCGGGACGAAACACTGCTATCGCGCTGCCTTCCTATGAACCAAGTCGTCAGTGCACACCCTCGGCCATGCTAAGATGGAGACGTACTAATATAGGCTCGTTCCCAGAGTCTTCCGTGAATCTATAGAATTTGACCTCTTTTTTCTTGAGAATCTCTTTGGAAAGTTCCTCCTTGAGCTCATTGAACGTGACCTTCTTGCCACACCAGGTAATCTCTGGCGCATCCTCAGTGATCAATTCCTGCAATGCGTGGCCGAGTGCGTCCTCCGATGTGGCGTTGTATAGCGCTTCCAATTTCCTCTGTAACCAAACCTGTAGTGGTGGGTGAAGCAATGTGTGATCAGGCCTGTTACTAGGTCCTGGAACGTCGTCGATGTCTGGCATGTCAGGCCCGCGGTTGACGATAAGGTAACAAGGGTGGTTCCTTTCCGGCAACTTTATACGCAGTCGAGGCTCGGACCAGTTCCCTCTCCGACTCAGAGCTGACCCCTGAACTAGGGGAACTCTGAGACGTAGGTGTTGCATGGAAGGGTGAGTTATGCGAATTCTCGTCTTCCAGTCAGTCTGACTATCAGTGGTATGTTACGACAAGTGTATGTTCACAGGAGCATGGAACGTCAAAAGGCACGAACGACAGCCTTCCTGAGCCACCGCTTTGAATCCCATCCAAGCAGCGAAGTCCGATCGCTCTTCAATTATGTCTCTTGCTTCAATGTCTCTTGTCAGCCTTCCATCCTGTTATGCAGAACGCTGCACTGCATATACATACCCACAAGTGCACGTTGTATCAGGCTGCTTGCGTTGTTTTCATGCTGACTCTAGATGGAACGTCTTGAACCTTCTTCGGTCTATGAATCCTGGCCTTCCTGACATAGGAATGCGTGGGGCCATCAGGTCCATATCCTGAAATAATCTACCCATATCGTCAGCGAGATAAGCTCGTGAAGTCAACGGGAAAGAGGTCGCACTCTGCCTCTAGCTTGAGAACATCATTTACACCATCAGGCTGAAATTTTGCCTGCAGATTCCCTTCCTGCGAAGTGGTAATTCTGATTGAGCATACGCATCCTACGGAAGCTCGGTACATACCAGAACAGGTTCTGCCTCGGTACCCTTGTTGATCTCGTGAATCGTTACCCTCGCATCTTTCTTGCGAGTATTGGTCAATCTCTTCGCCAACTCTTGTCTCGTAACTTTTTCTCCGCAGTATGTGATATTCTCCGCCCCGTCTGCGATAAGATTTCGTAGTGCGTCCTCTACCTCAACCTCTGAAGCAGCGACATATATGCTATCCAGCTTTTCCTTCAACCAGTCGGACAAAGGGCGATGTAATAAGGTATGATCGACCCGATTCGCATCCGATGGGATATCAGGGTTATAGTAGTGGGGATCAAGTGCAAAGGAGGCCATGGTGGTTGCGTGCAGGGAGCCAGCAACCGCAGAATACATTACTTCCCTGCAATTTATATCATGAATGCATAACGGGACGCATGGATCTACCTAGGCCTAAAATGAATTGCCGAGAATTCAATTGTATGCCATCGGTGCTGAAGATGGCTGGGAATGTCTGTCCATCGCTCCGAGACTCGATTGCATCCAAACTCAAGTCGTAATGTATATATATATTATCTCTCAGAGCTATAGTACAATCAAAAGGTGTTGCAACGTATGTACATCCTAGGACACCTCAGAGGGACCCATGAAGATCGAAATGATCATGAACATGTCCTAAGCACTGCCGCCGGTAGCGGCTGTGGAGTTCGGAAGAGGGAGAAGAAGTGCATTCTGATTGTCAATGATGACTTGATTGATTTCCATGACCCTCCTAGGATCGAATGCACCTCCTCTTCCAGGCAGCTTAGGTTGTTGGATGGTATCATCTTTGGCAATGCTATCAAAAGACAGTTGTCGGTAAGACTAGAATCGGCGTTTCGCGAAGACTTACCTGAGGTTAATAGATGACGTGACAGTACTCGACTCTGGCGAACCGAGAACGAGGAACCTTTCTTCAATGGTAGCTTGGAGGAAAAGTCCGACTGCCCCGGACTAAGTGCGACAGATCAGGGCAAATTTTCATATGGCAAGCGAATAATACGCGTACCAGAGCAGAGTTCAAGCCATCGCTCGTGGGCTTCTCTACAGCACCAAGGTATTTCACAGTCGCAGATGCCTCGGCGAACTTCTCACCCTGCAGTTGCTGCTTATACTGATCGCGAGTCGTCTTCTGACCGTTCACAGTAATGACGCAGTTCTTGGCAAGGAAAGCGTCGAACGCGGTGTCAAGGTCTGCAGCGGTTGTCGTCTGGAAGATACGAGTGAGATGTTGTTCCGCCCAGTTGGTGAGGGATGGAAGAGCGATGTTAGAAGTCATGGTTTGGAAAGGTAGGATGGTGTGTGATATCGGTACTAGATATGCTTGTTGGATTGCGGCATTCCTGGGTGAGCCATCGGTCTTTTATACATGTCTCGCCAACTGAGCGCGATTCGGAGCATGCTAGACGAGCTCGAGGCTGTTCCTACACTTCGTTTGGACGTACGGCGGCGTTGGAACCCGTAACGCGTAGGGGCGCCTCCGTCGAACTAGCCAGGACGTGACATCTGGCAACGTAATAGACCCGCCCTCACGCAGCACTACGCAGCTTAAGGTTGTAGCGGAACGCTGGAGTATTTGAGTGTGCGCAAGGATTGGCCAGTTCGACAAATGGACCTGTGGCAGCAAATGGGAGTTATTTGAGATGGGCTGCGCAGAATATATTTGTAGGCATTCCCAGAGCATGGAGCGATATCGGCTTTTAGGACATTGGTGGCGAATGTGAGAACAGAAGTATACTCCAGTTCAGAAGGACACCAATCGTGGCTGCTCTCACTCGGGCTGGTGCGCTTCCTCTTGAACTTTATCAGTAAAGTATCGCGACATATTGAGTGAACCCAAATCCAGCGCAATGCAGATGAGATTGGTTTCCACAAAGATCCGAATGCGCTGGAAACGCTTGTTTTGCGCGGGTTTCAGCAATACAAAATTCTAGAGTGTAGGGTGATTGACCTGGGAAGCCATAAATAGACAGCCCGACTCCGCTCGGCCTGGGGCGCGTTATGAGTGTGCATTTGATATACCCCTACCTCCTACGGCACTAGTACTGCTAGTACCCGATGATCCAGGGAGGACGCTACCAAGTTATACAATCACTATCCGGTCTAGTCTGTGACATACCGAGCAATACGGCCGATTGTCCGTATAAAGGATTAATCAATATGACTTCTGCCAGTGAGAGTTTGAACGAGCGGGCAACTGCGAATAGGACAGCGCTAGGCGGGAGAACGATGATGTTGACTACTGGTGTAGGTTACACCCGGCTCCATTCCTAGCAATCTCGTTGGCAAATTTGTGACATCCGTTAACACGCCGGACAAAAGCTAGAAACGCTCACCAATAGCGTTATAGATCTGAGAATTGTGCTGTGAGATGAACAACGACTGAAGGATACATAGCTATAGTACGTGCCAATTGACACCATATAATTACATGGCGTCTTTTCCACATCCTCCTGCTCATGGAGAGACTTTTGGCTCCGGCTGCAACCAACCGAACACCGCGACGTGGTTCTGTAACCTGCAGGGTAATGCTGGCGAATTTGGGGGACGACTGATATACCTAGATATACCCTAATATAGATGATATTTGACGATTGATTCGGTCTAAATCAGTTTGCTACTTCTCGAGCTCGTCAGAACTGGGTAAGTCATGGTAAGAGGAAGAGAGATGTAGATGTCATTCCGAATTGTCACTCAAAGTCACCAGTAACAGTAAGTCACACAATGTCACAGACAGTGACACACATGTCACGTAAAACCATGCAAAGCTGAGAAATTGGACGTATGTAAAGAGCGACAACAGGGTACAGTACATACAGCA
This sequence comes from Lentinus polychrous, assembly GCA_000787475.1. NCBI lineage: Eukaryota > Fungi > Basidiomycota > Agaricomycetes > Polyporales > Polyporaceae > Lentinus > Lentinus polychrous. The sequence goes on from JSYW01004137.1 coordinate 6,346, forward strand.
TAGCGATGTAGCTCAACCTGATTCCACACCAAATATAACCTATATAGAAACAACAAAGCACATGATAGTCCATCCCTGAACCCACCGAGTCAAGTAGCTTCTTCGGTATGCAGTACGCATCAGATATTCTTTGGATGGAGCAACTTGCGGCCATCCATATGTTGTTCCTTGCTTAAGCATTCGATAAGCACCTCCATGGGATCGGAGAAACCGACAGAAGGCGGGAAGTCCCAATCTCCGAACGTGACCCTCGCTTGTATACTGAAGAACCGAGAGTCGTACGGGAAGAGAGCGATAGGAATAGGCACAAAGAACATCGCGGCGAATGCGGTATTCTCTGGCAGGATGGCCCGGAATTTCTTCCTCGTGTCTCCCTCTGGATACAAGTGCCAGTTTCGCTCGAACGTGATGCCGTTACTTTCCTTGGTCTCCTTGAGGATTCTGGCACGTTTGGTGGTATGACCAGCATAACGAACGGTGAACTCGGAGAAAGGCCTGCCAAAAGATTCGGCGGTGTCTTTGCTTATGAGAGATCCATTGAATCGTGCGGCGAGAACCGATACGTCCTTGGAGTAAAAGTCGACATCGACGGCACGGATCGGCACACGGCCTCTCAAGGAGGGACCCTCAGGATTGTTATCGACGATGCAAAGGACAGCGGGCCAAACGGTAACCTCGCTAATACGATAGGTCAGCGTTATTCAAGCAGAATAGAACCAGAACAAGTACTCACGTAGGTTTCTTGTCCCACACAGCAAGGTGCTTCCTAACGGGGACGACGTGAACCGAGAACCGATTGACACGCATGTTGTTCCGTGCCATTTCGAGTTGGTGGTCGGAGAAGAGGTGAGGACTACCAACGGGCCCTGGAACCTTTTGGCCTGTCCCCTCGACCCCCTGGGCCGTCGTACCAATCTCGGCGAAATCGATGGGTTCACCGAGAGACGCAGAGTCTGCTTCTTCCTGTAGGTATGCCAATGCCTTCGCAAGCATTTTCTGTTCGTCAGAGGACACAGGAGCGTGATGCATATGACCCACTTGTTGTACGGAAGCTTCGAATCCGCGATGTGCTGAATCACCCAATGCCAAGGCAAAGGAGTTCGATGCTGAGGTAGCCTCAGAGGAGTAATCATCGCCGCGGGATCCGGTGGGGCCGCCCTCGAGAAGATAGGAGATGTCGTAGGACACTACAGACACGGTGCGTGACAAGGACCGTTGTCGGCCGTCGCGAAGTGAGGCCGTTCGACTAGAATCCTTTCGAGCACGTTTAGACCTGGCCTCCTTTGCTCGGTAATGAGCGTCGTCGTCGTCGTCGTCGTCGTCATCGGCCATAGGGAAAGGAACAATGTTGAGTGAAGATGATGTTGACAAAGACGGAGCCACGACTTGATTGTGCGATGTAGTGCGTGACAAGATTGCCTGCGCGGGAGAGGCTCGACCAACATCCAACTTCATCGAAAGACGCGAATTGCTTCGTTTCAACTTCGCGGAGGAGTATGTGAGGGTTCTGGTGCTGTCGCTGCTCGATTTACGCGTGATGGTTTTACCACGAATGGTCGTGACCGTCGCTACGGACGAGCCAGAGTCGAGTCGAGAGCGAGGGCGAACGGGTGTAGGATTCTCCATGTCAATGTCATTCACTTGAGGGGCCGCGTCCAAGCTTTCATGCGCAAGGTGTCGTTCCCTGCTTCGAGCAGAGATCCACTCCGCATTCTCCGTCGCCACTGGGGCGGTATCCGTAGTCAAGACAGCTGGAACCGAAGACTTGGCCTTGGGGCTGAAGAACCCACGAATCTTGCCCGTAATCGAGCTCGACCCTGACGAAGAGCCGTGCCTCTTCTTGCCGGAAGACATGCTGATAACCGGTAAGAGATGGACCGAAGAATATGTCACAGATGAAAGAGAAATAATCTGGAAAAATGAGGGAGATATCGTGAGCCCACAACTAGAGGGTGTTGGATGGGCGTCGGGTGAAGAAAAGATGCTGAGGGAAGGGAGTGAAGGTTTTATACCCGCCCGATTTGTCCGTGGTCCAAGTCGAAGAGACAAGCCAACTTTGGGCAACGGCAACGTGGTCCAAGGCTCGGCGGTCCGGGAAAGTGCGAAGTGGCCACCTCGAGAGCCATCAAGCCTTTGTCCTTGAGTGGCACTGGTTAAGGCTATAACCGTAAGCTTCAGGACATCGTTGCGATGCAATGCATGGCCACCAGCTCTGTGAGTAGCTGGCGCGGGAAACTGAACTTTCTCGTGTGAGTTTGACGAGAAAGGACTTACATGAAAAGAACAATGCAGCGAAAATGGCGAAAGACGGGAATACATCGTCAATCGACCCAGTGCATCGCAAGCAACGTAGAAATGAGATGCAAAGCACCCCAGCCGCATCCTCCTTCGTTGATATTCCTTTCTCGTCACAAAGGATGTATGTTTGAGTACAAAGCATATAGGAGGAATTCATGCTGAGAAATAACGAACTTGGTAATGAGTCTGGTGCCATGCAAGCCGAGCAAGTCCAAGTTCATGGTGTCTATCTCGTTGTTAACAAGGCAGGAGTGCTCAAGCCTCAGAATCGTTTCGGCGAATCAGTCTTCGTGCAGTGCCCACGACATAATGAGAGACATCGTGCCATCTAGGGCACTGGCTAACAGCCCGGGAAAGCGAGCAAGGCACGGGCACCTATAGCATTTCGAGCTGAGTTTCAGTCATCAAGCTTTAATAGCAACGTACACAGCATACTCAACGATGCTTCAACAACATCCGAGGTGACGATAAAGAACAGCATTTGAATACTTTATGAAGCTAGGTCAATTTCTACGGTATGCCCCTTGGATACGTACCGTCTGACAATAGGATCGTAAGTATCAAGGACTCGGCACATGTTGACATCAAGTCGACACATCTTTGAGTATCAAGTAAGATCGCATTCGACCATGCAGTTACATTGATATCCGCGTGCAATAGCAAAGCAACAAAAGAGTAGCGTTCCGAGGAGAGTTGAAGAAAACAGTGTCATGCTCGCCTGGCAGTTACATACGTAAGCAGCTCTACGTAATATGATTGGCTATCGCGCAGAGGCTATGTAGTGGCCCTAGTCAAGGAAACACGACATTTGAGGTTGACAGAATACAAACGGAGGGTAGAACGTAGCATTATAGGGTTCTAGCATATATATCAGTCCAAGGCTACCAAAAAAATCCGTAGTATGCGTGCAACGGCACATTACTGCCCCTCGTCTCCTAAGGTCGGAGAGCTTCGCTGTGCTAGCGCAATTGGGTCTGAGGGAGTCAAAATAGTCGAGAATTGGTCGCTTCCCGGTAAAGTTAGGTCAAGGTACGGAGATGATTCATCCAATGCAGGCCCAGAATATTGGAGGCTCTTCAGTGAAATGGAAGACTTGGGTGTTCTCCTGGAAGCATGCATATGACCTTATCGACGACGTGCAGGCTGGCAATCCTCATGGTGCATCTGAATGAGATTCTGCACGCGTCGATCCTCAGTGACAACCTGGAAAGGCAGACCAAAGGTAAGTAACCAATAGTTCATTGAATGGCAGGGGGAACGATTACTGACGGGAACACAACCGCAGCGTTGCGCCGTATGTTTGTGTGCTTTGCTCGTCTTGCAAAACTCGGAATTGCAATCGGTTACGGTGCCAGTGTAGTACCTCGCGTGGAAGTGCTGTAGTGTGAAAGGAGAGAGACGTCTGGTAAGCAAGAAAATGCTCCCAACCTATTTGTAGGAATACTCGCCTGGCATCCGCGATGATAGTCGCCGACACTGTGCAGATTGCCGGAGATTGTGACGACATTGTCAGCACATTGATCGACGAGTTTATATACGCGTCCACTTACACTTCATGAATGCACATGGTGGCGATGTAAATGACGATGATGATGACGAGGTAATGCAACGTTGGGTACAAGATATTCGGGAGTAGGTGGGGGCGAAGAGTAGGTGAGTGGAGAGAATGCGAAGCACAAGCAAGCTTATATATTCCAAAGGTGACCGCAGCGGACCCGAGTGGCAACAAAGGATACCCGTACCAACCAAGTCATTGTGCCAAAGAGGACTGCACGACGAGACCAAGAAAGGAATTCTCACCGAGGATAACACGACGCATCACACACGTCCGAGGAATCACTACGTACCTATAACCAATGATCACAGCCGGCTAGTGACATGAGGACATGGGCATTCGCATCAAAAACCCAAATATACCCGTTGAGTCGCGCTCCACCAATGAGCCACCGTTGAAGCTGTGTCTGTCCTTGAGCGCATAGCGTCCTACGTGTTCCATATATCGACACATGTAGGGTGCACGTTGTATTCGTTACGTCTTATAATGCTCGGGTAACGCGCCAGACGTGATATCGTGCGGGAACAATGAGGAATAAAGTTCATAATTGACCGGAAACTTTTTGACAGGCCTTTGTTCCCCGTTGCCGCAGGTGGTGGCATCACTAGCGAAACCGTTTCGACAGAGACGGACCGCCATGATCTAGCTAGTCTGCCGAAGATGACGTCCAGCCTCAACACGATGTCGTTAGCAAGCCTTCGGAATAAAGTTCGAGTGACGGAACGGTAACATAGATACCTAATTTGTACGGTAGTCTGAACAGAGCACTGACTGTGAACGTATATGCTGTCCAAGAGCAGGGGCAGTGCTCCGTTGAAACCTGGCGCAAGCGCTCGGATCTGAAATATCTCAACGGTCGTATAGCAGGAAAGATCAATCACTGTTGGACGGTAGAAAGGAGCGACGACATGGTTTACATTGGGGGCAATATATCGGTACCGGTACCGCACCCTGTTGTACGTGAAGGTACTTGAGGGCGCACGCGTACCAGTGGGACGGTGTAACAGTAGCTTATCACTCGTGCGGGCGACCAGGTTCTTCGCGTTTGATTCTCTTGACTCGTATATTGTCATCAAAGATGATTCCCTTTCGTTTGGTTCGTGTGGACATGGGTGATCCGTGCAAAGCAGGCGAGCAAGACACCGTAGATAAGCTCCCGGAGGACTGTGTAGAAGGCGATTGCATAAGCAAAGACAAACCCCAAAGCAACCTGATTGGTGTTTGTTACCTGATCATCGTAGACTTCAGACTGATAGCACTGGTCCCCGGCGTCGGTAACATACAAAGGCAATCCGACGATGGCTGTTATACAGAGAGTCCGTAATACATTCTCAACATTGTGTGGGGTACGTACATGAATTCTCGGGACTGCTGGGGCGAGTCTTCTTGACTGGGGCGGAAGGGGACCACTCTGCCAGGGTAAGTGGGAGGCGACGACCTGGGAGCAGGAGGCGGCTGTTGCCAAGAATGGGGAATCGAGACGGGTGTGGGGTCTGGCAACGGAGCGGGAACAGGAAGTTGTTGTGGTGACCATGTTGCGAGTGCGGGGATGGGTTGGTGTGGATGACCTAGGTACCGGCGTACTTCAGCATTGCTGTCGACGTTTGCTACCCGCGGATGGGTAGACAAGAAATTCGCGGTTAAGACGAAGAACTTTTGTCAGATGCTCTCTCACTGATCCAAAAATTGCATCATCGACTCGGTGGTGGGTGCGCGACTGAAATGGACCGAGTGGACCCTCTTGTGTACCTTTGTCAGGTCATAGCAATTGAGCTGATTAAACTCCGTAAGAGTGGTCGTCCCTGTCCAACACCCATAATCCTTCCCTGTACATATCGCATAGGGTTAAGAGTAGTCCCCAACACACATCTGGGGTATCGGCCAAGAAGGAGCTCTCGGATTAAGTCTTCGTGTTCGTCTAGTCCAGGAAATCCTTCCATCATTCGATCGTAAATGGCCCGGAGGACTGCCTCCGCGGTGGTTATGGCCCGTTCACCCCTGAATAGCAGGTCGGCTGAGGGTATGTCGACGTCTTCGTATACTCGGCATTTTTCACCCATTATTACATCGCCGTGCGCGCCGTGAATGCCATCTTTGAAGACCATAAACATAACGGTTACGTGGACTGTTCCAAGTCAGTTTGCATCGATATGATTTCCTTCGAATATGCTTACCCATGCCTGTGCGGAGGCAGCAAGAGGTACGGAGGAGGGGCACAGGTGCAAATTCAACATAT
>JSYW01004227.1:0-10420 GCA_000787475.1 Lentinus polychrous
CGACGGGTGACAGGGATACATCGGTCGCGGAAGAGAAGTAGGGCAATCCAGCAGGCACCTTCATGATTATGGTTCGAGCCTTCACAGCAGCCCACTTGTGTCATCCATTTTGTAGGTCAAAGAGCAGTGAGGAGGGAGACGGACGCTGCCGCAGAGGTGGTCCGTGATTCATGAAAGTCTTTGTCGGGCGTGGACGAGGTTGCGGACGAGCATGAATAAGGCACATAGACGAGATCTGCAGCACCCATGACGAACGCTCTGCGACGGCTCATGGGATGTCTGTGAACAGTTATCGCAGTGTTTCACGTACCCGGCTAGACGTACTTTGCGACATAAGACAGGGGAGCGTGTTTGCCGAGTAAACAACAGGGCGCAGCCTCTTTTTAGGTCACGTTTGCTTGACTGCTGGTACGTTAATCTATAGCGTATATTGACTTTGACGAGCCAGCTGGGCTCTCTATCCTATCCCCTCACACGGTACACAGCGTGGAGAGTGATCTGTACCTGAACTTCGGTATGAGCTTTACAGATAACAGAGACAAAATGGGCAGAAGACCACGTACGAGCTACGGTGGGTGTTCCAAGTTCATGTTGCATTCCCTTCCACTAAATGAGAGTCGGCAACAGACTCTTAGTTGACGATGCGACCCCCAGGTGATGGGCCCTATGGGAAATCCTGGCTCCATCGACGGTACAAATCTGGGATGCGATCAGTATGCGCGTGAGTCCCACCTTAAAGGGGGACAAGCCTCACGCTCGAACTGTACTGGTGCCGAGGTGCTGAAGACTCGCACTGTGGCAATCATGTTCCTTTGTGCCGTATCAGTTTCCAAGTGAGTAGCGGTGAAGTATGGTACATTACTGATTATCCCTCGGCCTGTCAGAAAGCTGAACTCCTTGAGGAGCAGCAAGACTTCAAGCTTCAACCGTGGCAGTTCCAGGCAATTTGCCGCAGGCGTTGGCGCGTCGCACACGTTGCCTCATTTGCCTCAAAGCCGTTGCCTTATCAGGACGTGTCTGGGCACAAACCGTAACGACCTCACCCATCTGGGCATTTCTGGACATGTTTGGTGATTGGCACACTGTCGATGCTGTCGATGATATCTCAGTATCCTTTCGTAGAATATATTACAAACAGCGATTGTTCTGTATGTACGATATTAGATCATCAAAAAAGAACTCATACTATCTACGCTGGAGTTAAAGAACAGTATGCAAGAAAGATACCGCAGTACAGAGTGGTGAGTGGATAGCGTTGACCAGTCAAAAGAAAACGCAAAGACACGAGAACATGGTCAGAAGCACAAGGTGATTGAAGTGTCCATTGAGAGGGGTTTCTTTGAGAGGGGTTTGGGGATGCGAGACATATGAGACGAACGATAATATGCACGATAGATAGCGACAGAACAAGGAAACGATAGCAAGAGCGAAGGGAGCCGAACGGCGAGGGCACTGGACAAAGGCGAGATGTATTACAATGTCTTGAAGAGGGGGAGGTATAGGGCGAGGATGCTACAGAGATATGGATTCACATTCTTGGAGGGTCCGTGAACCGGCAGTTTGCGTACCTGGCATTTACAACTCCGGCGGCACAACAATATGAGCAGTATCCTGTTCTTTCTCTTTGAGGCCGTATCGAATCACAGTGATATGTGGTCGATTGTCGGGGTTTGGAGAGGATGGACGGGATCCACGGTGGATTGTGGAGCTATAGAGCGAGCACGTTAGTGAAACAAGCAGTGAGTAGAAGATGTACTCACATAATCTCAATGCTCTTGATCCATGCGGGGTATCGACGGCTCTTCACGAACGCCTCGATGTTGTTCCTGCGATGCATTTGTTTTGCATACATATAGGCGTACCTCCAAGTGGTGAACTAGACCATCATAGATCAGGCAAATGATCCACTAAGATCATAATGCACGCACCATGATGAAGACAAGAGAATGAACGGCGTGAGTGAAGGTATGAGTGGTTATTGTGGGAAGAGTGAACAACCCGGATCGCCCAAGCCAAATATAGGCGATAATCCAGGGAATTGGGGACACAAGTATGCGCGGTTGGCACGATCAATATGAGATAGCAATAGATTCGCTGTTGGTACCCGGGATTCGTTGCAAGTGTTGAGCGAGTACAACGAAGGGCGCGAGAAAAGAATACTGACGCAGTGGGCGCCTAATGATCGACGCGTCGGCGCGTCGGCGTCGAATGAGTCAGTGTCGAATGAGTAGCGCGGGAGGATACCGGCGACGGCTTTACTGAGGTCTTCGCACCACGACCATGTTACAAGAGTCGCAGTATACAATGCCACTGGACGGTATGCAGATGACTGTGTGTCATTGTAGCGTACTGTAGATGGCCATGTGTCGGTCGTCGGGAGATCGTCGAATAAAGTGAGTTGTTAACGGTACCTTGACACCGAGCCCCTGACGATAATCGGCAAACGTCAATATGTTTGGTAAGTACTCGAATCAGTTATCCTATGAGGGTTCATGCAGACCTACGGCCATTGAGTGTAGATCCCAACGCCGAGTCTACGATTTCATGTGAGGATGTAGCCTGTCCCGGCTGCGACATGTATGATTTGGCATGTATGACTGTTCATCGAGCCTATACGTCCGGCTAGACTTGGGACCAACCACGCCGATACAAGGTATTTGGTGTAGATACCACAGTTAGTGGTCTTATGTGTGGCGCTGATATCCAAATGCTAGGAAAACGTACCTCGGCCAGTCGACATCCATACTGTGCAGTCCTCAAGGCAGGTAACCACTAGTATGGGATTACCATGTGCAATCGCCGGGCATAAGTTGAGGTAAGTTTCAAGCGGATAGAAATAGTAGCTGACAACTAGACATAGGGACACACTGGAGGACGCGGACTGCCACGTTGGCAACCAACGAAGAGCTTGAAACTAGTACGTCTGATTGTCCTATTCTGCCTGCTCAATCTGAACGCACCAAGCACCCCCCCCCTCCCCCCCCTCTCCTGGAAAGGAGAGGGGGATCTACGAAAAGAAAGGGATGTGGAGGCTCTGGAAGGAGGGCGAAAAAGAAGGGCGAGAAAGAAGGAGGGCGAAAAAGAGGCAACACGCGATGCCCTTGATCGCCATCTTATTAATACGGAGCTCGTGGTGATTCACCGTCACGTGGGAGTCATTAGCGTTCGACATTCGTCTATGATTGGCTGCGGGAGTCATTAGCATTCGACATTCGTCTATCTCGAAGATCTGCACGCCACACTCTCGACAATGCAGAGCGAAACATCTACGACTTGCGGGGAACTAGGTACCCATGAAACTACACATGTACCAGAGTAGTGCGCAATTCGAAATGGATTGAAGCTCTAGGAGCGTGACGGGTACGAATACACGAATGCGGGGCTAAGCAGACCGAGAAGAATACCGAAAACGATAACAAAGCGGACAGGGAACCGGGAAGATCACCACTGGTATGAATCGAACGAGACAAGGAAAATAGTCAAGAAAGCGCAAGAACAAAGAAAAGCAAGAAGCAAAGCGACATAGCGGGACGAGGGCGAGGGGCCGCCGTACAATACCACCGTGATCCGCGAGTTCAAATCATGCCGAGAGACCCTCTGTACCAAACGCTACTCTGCACGTCAACATCCAAGCCCGCGCGATGACCCGGGACGCCGCTCGCGATCGCATGGTCGATATTCCCCACCGCCGACATGGAATTGGCGGGCAGCGTGGTCAGAGAATAACGACGACCTGGAGGAACTGAGGGACGACACCTGAGAGTGTGTGGACAATAAGGACACCAGTGAGAACCCAGAGGTAGTAGAAGCGGATGTCGAGGTTGAGAGGTCGAGTCCATATGGGTAGGAAGAGGTGTCCGCCCCCAAGGATTGGCGTTGGTTTCTGAATGTAAGCGGAAGACCCACTGACACGGGTGGGCCACTTGCGCTTGAGCCAGCGACTTTAGAGAGGGTAGGTCGGAGGAAGATGATGCCGTCGAGGCGCGACTGTGAGAGAAGGCAACGATAAGTTTGAGTTCGAAGTTGATCGAAGATGCAGAGATTCGGTGAAGTGAGCCAAAAATGCGCTGAGACATCGGTGTAGACATGCGGCAATCACAGGATCACCTCTGGATATGTTCATGATTCCACGCCCAAAGCCTGCAGCGACTGTAGCGGATCCACCTTCTCATACTTCAGACAGGAACACGTCGTGTTGATCTGCGAGTCTCTGGTTGTTGCGACGAATCTCGCGGATCATGCTGTGTTCACGGGCACAGCTAGCACATTCAGGCTCGTGTTCTCCCAAACAACTGGACACCATCGATGAGCACTAAAGATGTGAAGACCAGATTCATGGTACACACCGTTGATGATAACTGTGATTGCACATGAAGTGTACGCTGGGAAGGTCGAGTTGACCCTTGCACGCAGAGCATTGGGTAACGTGGAATACTCTCGGATGGTCTGGATCCGAGAGTTCTTCCACTTGGCGTAGCTTCGTCTGAGTTTCCGTCCGGTATGAGTCAATGAGTTTCTGATCCTAAGAAAGTATTAGCACGTCGGATATCGGAGAGAGAGAAAGCAGCTTACTGTCTCGATTTCATCTCTCGCCTCCTTGATACGTGTAACCAGCCACTGCTTCACTAGACCAACACTCGCAACGCTGTTCCTGCTGAGGACTTGGACGACGCTGAGAGGAGGCATAATCTTCTCAGCATCGATGTGCTCCAGCATACGCGTAACATCGTCCGTATGTCTTGATAATAGTTCCGGAGTAGACGTCAAAAATCGCAACACCAGAGGATAGAGGTGAGGCTGGTTGGCCCCGTAACGATCGAGACAGCGAATCACTTCCGCCGAGGCTTCAGGGTCACCGCCTTCCCGCTCCTTGTCTATCCAGAACCGCACGACATCTTCATACATGCCTAGTCTCTCCCACAGGAGAACCAAGCCGGGTGTGAAGTTTTGTGAGGAACAGAGGATGAGGGCGTGTGTGGGATCGTAAGGCACATGGTCACTCTTGAGCAGCCGCAAGGCTTTCTCGACGTATGACTGCCTTTCGTCCTCGGAAGGTGACGTCACGGAGTAAGAGAGGTAGAGTTCCAGCAGTGTATTCCAAACTGCGACCTGATCTGCCTTCTCCGCCTGAGGATCCGACAAGGGATCGGGTTCAACAGTGATGGTGAGATTCGTTTCCGTAAGAGTCTGGCCCCATCGCTTCAGAGCAACGGTTTCGAGAAACTGTACGAACTTGTGCTTGTGGTCAATAAAGTGTGCGAAGTACAATCTCGGCGAGGGTCGTTTAACAGCCGTTGGACGCGCTGAAGCAGGTGCTGGCTGGCTATTCACGGGGATAGCTGGAGGGGTGTCGCTGTTCTTGATTCCGGGTGGGAGTCATGTTGTGAGGCACGATCCGTAGCTGGGGATTGCGGGCCCGAGGTACGATATTCCTGTTGAGGGCAAGATACGATAAATACGACGGGCCTGAAGTACTTGGCTGCCGACTTGGTGTTGCTCGTTGGTCGTCTGAATCAATGGTCAATGGGGTGAGACTGGTGCAAACGTCGACGAGCAACTGAGTTGTCTCCTCCGGTAGGTTCTCCAGCATAGCTCGACCGTATCTGGCCAAATTAGCCTCCGCCTGCGCATGATCAGCATACATGCAGTAGATCATGTGGAAGAGCTCACAGCTTCAGTGCCCAAACGCCGCAGATACGTCAGAGCATCCTTGTAATTCCCAGCGTCTTCGATCTGTATCTGAAGGTAATCTTCATGCCTCTCGTATTTCTTTGCCAGATATGAAGCATGGTCGAAATATCCAGCTTGTCTACACACGCGGATCGCGGTGTCCAAATCAAATGGAAGTTCATCCACGCCGTCTGCCGACGATTTTCTAGACTCTGCTTTGATGAAGCTATCGAGGCGGCTGACGTCTTTCAACTTTGTATAGGTGTTGAGCAACAACGTGGTGTGGTCGGAATTAGCCAATCCTTGGGAATGCAGCTCTTGCAAATACGTAGCCAGGTTGTGAATACGCTGGGCATCAAGTAGCTGATATACATGTCAGCTCTTGTAGTCACGAGTGACCATTCAAACGAATTCGCCAAACCTTACGGATGACATAACTGGGTTGGACATAACCAATTGTCTGGACGTATTGTTGAGTTGCGCCGTCATAATCAGCTTTGGAGTATAGGTGATCTCCAAAGTTCCGATGTATATCGGCGATATGCGCCTTATCCAGTCCTTGCGTTCGAGCGAGGTTGAGCGCCGGCAGAAACTGTGACTTCCGGTAGAGCATGTCAAGTTTAGTTGATGTCGGCTTCTCCTCTAGGCACGTTAGCTATCAGAGAGGTGACGTCAGTCGGTAGTCTCAATGGTATGGAGGAAGAGAACTATACCTGCCCATCGTTTGCAAGGAGATAGATGTTGTCGAGCATAGAGAATACGTCACGAATACCCTCAGTCAATGTATTGGTGTACGCCAGGAATTTGTTCTCCAAGTCGAGGATTGTCACCTTGGTAATCTCTGTATTCGATGCATCAGTGTTCCGTGCCACAAAATTCCGCACAGTCGCCGAGGCAGCGGAGGCCGTAGGTGTGAACGGCGGTGATACCATGACCAAGTAGTTCCGGTGGGTATGTACCCTGGACTTCTGGCCTGAGGGTCCATGGTAAGTACCAAGTAGCGTGGCGTCACAAATTTTCCTCACCTTCATAAGCGTAAGTAGCCCCTCGACTTTCGATGCCACAGACGTACACCGCCTCATCTCGAGCTACGAGAATATTCCGTGCATGCCAATCCAATGCGGCACAGCCCAAGGCACACCCGACTTCGTCAACAGGAGTAGGTGTACCTCCGCTTCCTCTTCCGGATGCTTGGTAACATAGCACCCGGTTTGTTGTCACAATGAATAGATAAACATTTGGATTCTCCTCGTCAGGTTCCCTAAAACCTAAACCGGTGATCGGTTCCGTAGGAGATTCGTGAACAACGCAGGGCTTCGGCAGCGCAGTAAGGTTATTTGACCCAGAGAATATTGATTGGTCTAGATGGCGATAAACGATGACAGTTCCGTCAGCAAGACCAATAGCAAGGTAAGCCAGGCCTTGAGACAAAGCCACTGTCGTCACCTAGGGTTTGCTGTCAAATGGATAAGCAACCCTGTATGGGAAAAGCTCGTACCGGATGCGGGCGGTCACCAATTTGAACCTTCGTGGAGCGTAACAGCAAGGGTCCACCGGTTTTCTTGTCAATGGCGCCTAAATCCCATACCTTCAGGAGAGGTTGCCTGATACTCTCTTCTTCCTGACAGATGCATGACATTATCACGAGATGGTATATGCTTTGAGCGCGGAATACGTACTCCGAGTGTGACCAGAATACCCCTCCTCTCAGCCATATGGGTCACCCGTCCAGCAGCGTGTGCGACCCAGCTCTTGACGACTTCAAAGTCTCTGTTCAGGAGGAACGCGCTCCCATGTATATCAGCGATGACAGTTCCAACTGTAGTGGAGCATATGGAGGAAATCTCGGGAGTTTTCTGCTCATGCTATGTTCTTAGTACGATATTATACACCAAGATATAACGACACGAACCTTGAAGACCTCTGGATGGCTCGCCAAGTCGTGGACATCCTTTACGGGTATAGCATCAAAGAACGTGAATTGTTTCCACTGCATCGTATTGTTGAGTTGTGAAACGCCCTAGGTAGTACCATACACGTACTCACAGCAGAAGGCACGCCCTGCGTCTCGCGACTCACCATCTCGGAATGAATGCCGACCGAAGCCGCCTGAAATCCTAACTCTGAAGAAGATAAGCGTTCAGTGCAGACTGCAGAGGCAGCAGGTTCTTCTTTGCAGCTCTAATTAGCGGTTATGGCGGGTGGTAAGTGAGCCTCAAGGATGGTCTGAGTGTAAGCTACGAGAAGCCGCAGAGTGGCTAAGTAGATACCGTATAGCGCGTCACTGGGATGCCGCTGCCGTGTTAGTTCCTTTCTTGGACACACTCAACCAGATATGGCAAAGGCTTCCAGGTGATCAGGCGGCGACAAAACCCTTTTACACGGACAGAATCATGTTTCTTCGTTCTCTTCAGAGTCCTAGTGTACATCTATAGATGGCAGCCAACTACCCGCACTACCCGCAGGGAGGAGAAAAGGAATAACAGAGAAAAGTAGTAGCCTACAAGGCAGTAAATCAATGCGTGACTAGAGCGGCATAGAGCCAGGAAGCGGTACCGAGACTCATAACGTATCAGGAAATGCAAGTCATACAGGGGTTAAAGAGAACAGTAAGGACGAGAGAGAAGCAAATAGAGAATCAGAAGTGAATAAACCGAGCATAGAAAGATATAATATGTAAATAAATTTCTCCCCATCGATCTATTCCAGCAGAATTTGATAAGGCGGGCATGGTGTCGCGTTCAATGCATATGTTGTGTTTACTTGATCAGTACATACTGTTCCGTCGTCCGGCACGTTCGAGCTCGACAAGCATGTCGACCACCCTGTCCCTGGCGTCTTCCAGTGCCATGCTAACGTCCTCGCTCAGCCTGCCTGCAGGGTCATCGAATGCAGGATTGCCCAAAGCAGTCCGAAGAGCGGTGTGCAAGGCAATGTTCTTTCTCGACGGTGAAGGAGGTGGTGAGAGAATGACGGTCACGGAAGGCGCACAGTTAGGGAAGGAAGAGGGGAAGATTCGCCTGTAGATCAAGGTAGCACTGAGAAGAGAACGAATCTCAGCCTCGTCGGTGCTAGCGAGATCGTGTTCGTCTTCACAATCGACATCCTCATCTGGAGTTTGGCGAAGAGCGGGGCGGGTGTGAGGATAGATGTCTTCATGCGAGAAGAACCCAGTCTGCCAGATCCTCTCCAGCAAAATGGCGAGCTCGGCTGTACGTCCACCGATCGAACGACCAGCCTCGATAGTTTCGCGACGGTCCTGTTCTTCCTTGTACTCCTTCTCAGCGTCATAGACCCTGTCATCGCTATCGCACTCCTCTGGACGAGGAGGGATGACGGTCCGAATGAACATAGACGCGGCGTGCTTCCGGAGACGTTCCCGGATCAAGATAGCAGCGAGGACGCCAAGGGGGGTGCGCTTTTCACAAGCAGCACAGCGACCCTTTCTCTCGGTTACATGCCAAGACCGCCATTTCTCCAACCACTCAGCGGCGTCATCGACAGTCATGTTCGACAGGACGATGTGCTCGTAGGGTCTGACGACTCGTTGGCGAGCCTGCTCCCAAAGAGCAGCTGCCTTGGAACGGGAGACAGGTCGAATGATGAGTGCGAGGGTAGTGAGATCCGTGGTAGACGCTGAGAAGGTAGAGATGTGGCACGACATGCACCAGTATGTCTGCAGACGCGTTAAACGGGGCGTCGTACCTTTATAGTATAAAGGACAAACAGAACATCGCATCAGACACAATTCCGTTCCTTACGAAGGAAAGTCTCTTACCGTCAAACGCGACCAATTCGCCTAGACGAACCCAAGCCCTTTGTTCCAGTTGGTTCAATTCAATACCTCGATCTGTCCTCCCAGCTTTGATCGCACCCTGCATCATTCCAACGAAGCCAGTCGAGACACCGAGACATTTGCGTAGTTGGACGGCTTCATCAGGTGATCCGCGTCTTGAAGGGTCCAACGCCGCCTTCAGCGCGGCTGTACTTGGTGTTCCTGGTTTAAGGGTAGCGAACGTAGGCACCGGGGCGGCAGGGACCAGTTCATCGCTGTCACTGTCCTCGATTTGCCCCTCGGAGTGTGGGCGAGAGAAGTAGGACACTGCACGGGAGAGTAGGGCCGCGCCTTTACCTTGCGAGACAGCGCCGGATACCCAAGGAACTACGATGTAGACAGTACGAGGGTAGAAACAAAGAGATGAAATGCTTGGATTAGCCCATTCGTGGTGTATCCATCATAGGAATGAACAACGGGCGAGGGCTGTGGATGAGCAGCAACTGGATTGTTCGTCAGAACAACGACGTGGTGAGCCATGATGATGAACTGGGTTGAACTTGAACGAAGATGTGATGGGGGAATTGAATACGGAAAAGAACGCGAAGGCAGCCAACAAATATTGTTGGGTGGGCTGGCCGGGCGCTTGCGGTGTGATCACCGTGGTGGCGGTGGGCACAATAGGCGGGGGAGGAGGAGCGTGACTGGAGGGCACAGGCATGGGCTGAATAGGGTGCTCGAACACAGGTGTCGAGGCGGCAGGTGGGAGAGGGTTCTTGCGTGGGCGGCCTCTCTTGCGCTTCTCAGGCACTGCGCCAGGAGCGGTAGGCACGGGCACAGTGGTGGGCTTTGCTGACTTCTTGGGAGCTTTGGCGACCTTAGGGCCTGTTCGGCAACGAGAGACCGGTACTTTATGCTCATATATAGAAATAAGAACATGTACCGGCTCTTAAAAGATCAGGGAACAAGTTCAGC
>JSYW01004246.1:0-16341 GCA_000787475.1 Lentinus polychrous
CGTAAATCTGAAGGTACCTTGAGGTAAGGTCACCTCAAGGTGGCCGGCACCTCGGCATCTGACCTTGAGGTCACCTCACATCAAGGTCATCTCACCTCACCGGCAACACTAGCCGGTCCCCACTAGAAGATCTGAGATCTCAGATTTGACGCGGACGCGTTCATGTATGGCTCACGTGATACAAGGTTCATATGGGCGCTTGAGCAGGCACTTTCAGGTCATTACACCGTCCGGCAAGCGTGCGGCGGTACCGCGAACGAGGCCATTTCACCCTTGCTCTAAGCTTATCACCTTCTCTGCTCCTCTGAAGAAGATCTATGCCCGCTTGTGCAACAAATGAATCGTTCGGACAGAAACGCTACGGCTGAACTGCATTCAGCGAGTAATGGGACGATTTCCACTTACTCGTCCCTAGAAGGCGCGCTTGGTCCTGGGTGTGTATATTCAATTCCTTCAATTCTGGAGGTGGATTGCGTGGAATTTGAGGTACTGATGCTATGCCATAGAGGACCCAAGTGGACGCAGCCACCTACTCCCATACCTGTTCCTGTCAGTCGCACACCCATTTTGTCAAGATACCGAAAGCTCACGTTAAATGCAGGACAACTCGAGACCTCCTAGGAGACAGAATGCTGCAGCAAATCCTTATGCAGGTCGGATGAGCAATAACTTGCACCGTCCCGGCCCCTCGAAAGTTGGAGTTGGAAACATTACCGGGACAAGAACAGTCTTTTCTGTGGGCACGAGCAACTCGCCAAGACCCGCGAAAAGGCAGAAATTGGCCAACGGGAAAGGGAAGGCAACTGACACTGGAACGTCTCGTTTCTTCTCTGCTGATGGTGATCAAGGTATTGTGTTATTTAAGTTGGGTGATTCATCTTAAGCATATTGAGTCGCGTGAGCTTAGGTCAAGACAACCACACACGGCCACGGAATTCGCAATCTGCTCAAGGCTCTGCACCTATTTATGTTGTGGACGACGAGGACGAGGATACTGGTATTCCGGTGAGAAGAGAAATAGAGGAGGTTTCCTCGGAGGATCCTATAGATTTCCTTAGCCCCATAAACAATTCCGAAGCTACCAAGGCGACCTCAAATCCATCTCGGATAGCAGAAGACGGAGAGTCGACCAAGCGCCTGCAGGCTTCCTTACGCGGACAACAACGACAGCAACAAGATCCCATAGTGTTGGATGAAGAAATCGAGAGTTCAGATTGGCCTCCCAAAGGGATCGTGCAAGACAAGCGCAAAGTGTTCGAGGAACCAAAGCCTTTATCTATGGTTCCAGTGAGCCGAATCAGCAGCCCACCTAACTTCGGCAACTCTATCAATCATTCGCTTGGGCCTACTAGGAAGGACAGAATGCAAGGAAAGAAGGTGAGTAGCCTGAGGAGCATACATCGTGTAGATCCTATAACCCAAGTATATGTAAAGCCTCCGCCGCAGCTGGATCTTCTCGCTACCGCGTCCAGTTTAGCCCCGTCAAAGGCCCAACAACCCCGACTAAACTTGAAACTGATTTCGAGTCAACGGAAACCGGCTCAGCCGAAGGTCGTCGCCCTTCCTCTCGAAGCTTGGACTTACGGATTGAAGATGCATCGGTCTGAAGACGATAATCCTGATTATTGGCTGGTTCTGAAC
Organism: Lentinus polychrous; assembly: GCA_000787475.1. Classification (NCBI taxonomy): domain Eukaryota; kingdom Fungi; phylum Basidiomycota; class Agaricomycetes; order Polyporales; family Polyporaceae; genus Lentinus; species Lentinus polychrous. Next base: position 1,642 of record JSYW01004246.1, read on the forward strand.
GAGAAGAAACTCTGGTGCATACAAAACGGCTCGCCACAAAAACGCGGTGCCGTGTTTGTGGTCATAAATATTTTCAATGACATTAGGAACGCGCAGGTAATCGTCTGCATTCTTGAATCCTGTCAATCTACTTAACTCGCGTATAAGTTTCGAAAGGATGTGTCGAATGTGAATGTCCCGGTTCTTATCGTACTCGAGACCAAAAGGTGTCGGAATAGCGATAAGAACATCGCTGGTCAATTCGTAACAGGTACGTACTTCATGCACGATGTTTACGGCAAGACACCGTTTATTGTGGGGCTAGGCTCTAACGACTTGGATGGGACAATCGCTCTCAAGTTCCGTACGAACCACGCGAATTGGAGTTCTGGTGATTCTTACTCTCATTTCATTGACCATCTCCGGGACACACTCAAACCAGAGAGCTGTGAAATTCTCAAGTCAGTATACTACACCGGGAAAGGTCGCATATCGTGCTCACTTCTTTGTAGCCAAATTGCAGCCCCAACACTGTGGGACAGTATTGTGAAAGAGTTGAAATTCCGCTCCAAACAGCAGCAGAATTCTCCTCCACCGCCTTCCGAACACGCCAGTACGTCTAGTAAGCGTGCATCTATGCGAGGGAAGAACCAAAGTACAAGTAACGAGCCGTATGTGACTCAGCTTCTATGGGTAGCCTGTTTGACCTGATGTAATCATTTGCATTTACAGGGACATCTCCTCAGTACCTTCTACCCCCTCCGTAGCTACCACAAGAGTCACGAGGGCTCGACAACGCGAGATTGATGTTCTAGAGGGTCCACCACCGCCAGAATCTGACCCGGACAAACTGTAGGTCATCTTCAAGCCACGAGAGACAATTTGTGCCTGACAGAACGATTGCGTAGGATACTCGTGTACCCATTCGCCGGTACCGGCGCAGTCCATCTAACCAATGGTGATCTAAGACGGCTAGGTCCAGGGGAATATTTGAACGATACGCTGATTGAATTCGGCTTGAAGTGAGCGCTCCGTTCTCCGATACTTTTGCAGATACTGATCTGGACAGACTCTGGCTGTATGACTTGCGCGAGAGGCAACCAGAGCTGGCTGATCAGGTTCACGTCTTCAGTTCTTTCTTTTACAAGAAGCTCAACGTGCGGAAGTACGTCTTTGCTTTTTTGTCACGAATTTGTAGAAGGTGTATTGATCATTCGGACGTGAAGTAAGGAGCAAGGCTATCAAAGCGTTCGAAAATGGACTTCGAAGTTTGACCTATTCAAGAAGAAGTACATTATTGTCCCGATTAACGAACAGTCAGTTCCGTACCTGAGTCGTTCTATGCTCAGAACCATTGTGCTAACTGCACCGTAGTCTCCATTGGTATCTAGCCATTATATGCTTTCCGGAGCACACCCTGTTACCCCCTCCTCCACAAGACAGTATATCGGTGGCCAAGATGAAGCCTATGACCCGGAAGCGCAAGCGAGAAGAGGACAACTCTGTCCTCGAGGCCACAGAAGCTTCTGCAAAGGATGCAGCACCGACAGATGCCACCGGCAACTCACCTGGACCGGCGTCTATTGGTGGACCACCTGCAATTCTACCGTCAAGCTCTCGAGTGCCGTCTCCTGGTGCAGAAGTCATACCGGATAGCGATGATGAAGCGCAGCCGACTCAACGAATCCCTGACTCCGGGGACGCGATGGAAGTCGAAGCTATGTTGGAACGATCTTGCACAATTGGGGACGACAAGTCGTCAACACGTACGACATCCACCAGTCCTCTATCATCACCTCCGAGGTCGCCCCAGAGACTCACGCCACTGCCGGAGATCTCGAGCCTCGATGACATGGATTTACAGTATCCATCCTCACCTACACCTCGATCTGAAGTTGTGCCCATGGATGTGGACGCCAACGAGGACAAAGAGCAGAACAATACCATAGAACCGATCTCTGCTTCTGCTTCTATGATTGGGTCAACGACTGAGTCCATCTCAACCGTGCTCCCTGCCAGTCGCCTATCCCCTGAGGTAACACCTTACCTTCTAGGACACGTTACTCTCCACTGACATATATCGTGACTGTTCAGATTGAATTTGATAGCACGTTAAGTACATCGAGCTCTCGACCACCTGAGGATAGGCCAGGACCTGTGTCTGTCAAGACGTTCTACCAATCCGCCTCCTCGAAGAAGGGGAAGGAAAAGGAAGAGGCAATCGAGATTCCAGCCGATGAGGCACAAGAACCTCCTGACGAGGAACCCTCTCCTTCCCCTTCCGGTGAACCTGAACCGAACCGGTATGCCTGTACTGTTCTCTACACCGATAGTTTTCTGATCGCATGATACAGGACATACATCTTCACTTTTGACTCCCTGGGCACCGAGCATCGAGCTGCGATTAAGCTATTGTCCAACTATCTTCAATTCGAGGCCAAAGACAAGAAGGGTTTGGAGAATACATCAGAAGCTAAGGGCAAGAGTGCCACCGTTCCCTTCCAGCCCAATTTCTGTGATTGTGGACTGTACGTTCTGCATTTCGCCAAGACATTCTTGCAAGATCCCGAACGTTACACGCGTCTCATCTTGGTAAGATTTTTATCGTGATAATGTCTCTCATCTGCGCATGGATTGACAACCATGACAGTCGAAGACGAAGAAAACCTACAGCAAGCAACAACGTGACAAGGATTGGAATGACGAAGAGGTTCCTAAGATGAGAGGATTCTTGTCCTCGCGTGTCAGAGACCTTTCTCAGCAATGGGAATCTTTCAAGGAAGAACAGCAGAAGCAAGCAGCCTCCACGAGCGATGGGGCTTCAGGCACTACCGAAGCTGCGGGTCCGGCACCCGTAGTTGTCGAGGACTCTGACGAAGAGGTTGAGTTCGTCGATGGCCCCGAGACCGCTAGTGCGAGTACTAACAAGAAGGGCAAGGGTAGGGGAGGTAAGGGGAAGGAGAAAGCTAAAGTGGGTCCAGCCAGCCGTCTCCGTTGACTCCAGTTCAGATCCTCGTTTCTACGCTAGTAATGCATTGTAGTTTTTTTTCTTCTCACATGGACTCTGGCATAGGCGATTTAGCATCTCATTCATTGTGTATCCTTATTCATTGTACTACAGCACATTGCTTTCTTTCCTTGCTATACGGTATATGCGTCGAGTAGTAGCTTGATGATGATATTGTGTTCGGCGAGACTCGGTTTTATGGGCCAGGCACATATATTGTGTATATTTACAACAGATAATGATAGATAGCTGTCTAAAGGGTACTACACAATGATACAAACGAGTCTATGACGAGCCAGCCATCATGCATCATGAGAGCGAGGGCAGGACGCACTCATTCACGAAGTACTCATGGAACCGATAATCCTTGGTTAGTTCGGGGTGGAATGTTGTCAACAAATGTCTGCCTTGTCTCAGTGCCACAATGGTCCTGGGATCGCGAGGATCTGTGTCGTCTTCATCGAGAGGCACAGCCGTTTGAGACGAAGGGAGGAGAGAAGTCGATATCCGGGATATAATCGTAATGGGAGGATCAGTTGGAGAAGGTCGCAATGCGGTGATTACCTGCGTAAGGAGGTGAGTCAGCGTAGGTCTCTCAGTTGGCGTGAAGTGCGACAGACCGGTGCGCGAATGAATATACCGTGGAATGGTCGATCTGAATCACGGAGGCCCTCAACCTCTAGAGGAGCTTCAAACGATTCCACCTACCAACTGATCAGTCATTCAACTTTCAAAGAGAGGGAATTTGATAGAAGGAACATACCTGAGATCCCCACCCATTCCTTGCGATGTTAACGGAAATACTACCGAGGACTTCTTGACCACCCTTCTTTGGGTTGTCCACTGAAGACGAAAGTAAGATGGCCCCTGCGCAAGTTCCCCATACCGGCTTGGTCTTCGCAAAGTCGCGGAGAGGTCCAAGAAGTCCGGCTAAGCGTGCAAGGAGGGCAATGGTAGTAGATTCTGCGAGAATACAATGGTCCGTCAGCATCTCTGCAGAACTCGCGTGATGGTATACATCGAAACATACCTCCGCCAGGGATAATGAGTGCATCGCACTTGTCCAGATCTTCTTGAGTGCGTATGAGCACGATGTCGATCCTCCGCTTGGTGGATACCTTCTTCAACATCACCTGATGCTCTGCGAAAGCACCTTGCAGAGCTGCTCATGAATGAGCGATGTTGACTCGGACCCTATAACAGATACAACGAATGTGGTGAACATACCCAATATACCAATGTTCACATGTTGCGCAGGTTCTCCTCCCTCTGCCATTGAAGTCCCAGATGAGCAACTGAGAGGTTAGGATGAAAGATGCAAACGAGATGCAAACCTATGTACCGTGACCCTCGGCCGGAGAGAGACTCACATCTTCGCTAAGCGAAAAACTCCCGAGAAATCTCTGGGAAAGATCGATCTCGATCGTCTAAACATCTAATCGAGCCTAAGCCAAATTCAGGCATGATGCCATGGATCAAAATCATTTAACGGACACAAGTCGAACGGCCAAGCTGCTACTTGTGAAAACATAGTGTACAGTGGTGATGTCCATTGACCTTTCTCTTGACAGGGTTTACAGGTTGCAGGCCGCTTTGCCTCCGTATACCAGGCCTACAATTCATATTGCAGGTACAAATGGCAAAGGTAGCACTTCAGCTATCCTGGCGTCGATATTCCGATCCGCGTCCCCTCCATTCCGCGTAGGACGGTTCAACAGCCCACATCTAGTCACGATAAACGACTCCATAAATATTGACGGCACACCCGTCTCCTTTGAAGTCTACACCGAGGCGCGTAACGAGGTCAAACGTCTCGACGAGCTTCACCAGTGCAACGTGACCAATTTCGAGTTGCTCACACTCACCGCGCTGTTCATCTTCGAGAAGCTGAAGGTCGACATCGCGGTGGTGGAGGTTGGAATGGGCGGCAGATTAGATGCCACGAACGTTATTTCCTCCGGCTGCATCCTCACCTCAGTTCTCACGCCGGTGGATTTGGATCACCAGAAATTCCTGGGCAACACGGTGACTGACATCGCAAAGGAGAAAGCTGGCATTGCGAGGCATGGGAAACCATTTGTCCTGGGTCCTCAGGCGTACCCTGAGGTAGAGGAGGTGGTGAGGCGACATGTAAAGAGCGTAGGTGGTACGCTTTTGAAAGCGTCCATGCCGACGCTCAGAGAGTGGAATGAGGACATCGACGGCACCACCCCCTCTATTTCTGCCTTGACGCCTTCGCACCTTCGAAACGCCCCGCCACAACCAGTCACAATTAGTCTACCATGTTTCCCAAGCAATTTGCACTTACTGCTACCTCTCCAAGGCAAAAATCAGCTTGCTAACCTAGGCACTGCGCTATCCGCCGTCTCGGCCATACATACGCACTCAGATATGCTCGGTCCATCCGCTTCTGTGGTGAAAAGTCGCATTGATGTCGAGGCAATCCGGAGAGGCGTCCAGTCTGTCGAGTGGTATGGCAGATTGTCGTTCCATACAATCCGTCTCCTATCGACTACTCCGACTACTCCGGAGCAGAGGAAGGAAGAGCTTCTGGTCCTCGCCGATGGTGCCCACAACCCCTCTTCGTCTGCAGTACTATCCCAGTACATCGACGAATTACTCACCCGCGTTCTCAATGTCCCTTCGAGTGATCAGCCACGACGGATCACACTTACATACCTCCTTGCGCTCTCACACACTCCGCCAAAGACCCCCTTGCAGACACTATCACCTCTACTCCCACCCTCTCTATCCAAGTCGAAAAAGGGTCTATCCACCGTTGAGCTCAAACTAAACATAGCTTGTCTACGCTTCACCCCCCCTGATGGCATGCCCTGGGTGAAGTCAGTTCCACCGCAAGAACTTCGACAAGTTGTCTCTTCTCTCGCTCCAGGGGCTCATATCTGGACGCCACCTCATGGAGAGGAAAACCCCGAGGGACAATTGGAGGAAGCGTCTGAATGGGCATATGATCGACTGCAGGAGGAAGGTGAGAGTGGGAAGCTTGGTGAGGGGTTGGTCATCGTCGCCGGTAGCTTGTATCTCGTCGCGGATTTCTATAGGTTGCTACGGAAGGTACGCACGGAAGGAAATTAACGGATGAGATGAATCAGTTCTGGTGGTCGGTATGCAATGTATTACTAGTACCTCGACGAATCGATGGTCCAGATAAAGAATAACGGTGACAAAAAGTAACAACACCGGTGTAGCAGAGTTCCAATGGCTGGTAGCTTTCATACCTCAAGACAAACCCAACCGACAAACCGTACCCCCACCGGTGCTCCCGTCAAACGTGAAGAAATTGGCTATGGGGGATTCCCTAGCTGCAAGCGCCTTGAGGATATCCTGTGCGAGCATCCCGCCCACAACTGCACACACCGGGGAAATCTCGTGTGCAGCCGTCGTAACCATTGTCCTATCAAGGAAAGAAAACAAAGTGAGCGAACCGTCCTAGTTTTCTCTACTCCAACCACATCGCCAGAGTCGAATTCTTCAGACTCAATACGATTGCGGCGATAGGAGATCTGAATTGAGTGGGGCCAAGATGAAAAGGGAGGGTGTTGAATTGGTGAATAGTAAAGCAGTGCCAATTGAATCGAATTGGGGAACGGCATGTAAATTCAGAATGGAAGACCGGGGATAGTAATTCAATAGGATTGGGGAACGATCGGGGAAAGAGAGTGTGGACAGGTTATACATCGGAGACTTACTCGACAAGATCTCGGGGAATATTGGGCAGTGCTTGCTTGTTCACTTCAGCTTTTGCGAGCAGGGCGAGCGCTATGGTCTCGAGGTCCGACGCCTGACTAACATCGTCAGGTAATTGGCCATGTTTTGCCTGGTACTCCCATAACGCTGTGAATGAATAGTACACACGCGCAACCGGGATGTGAAAAGATTAGCAAGGTTCAGTTCGTGAAATAGTGTGAATCTATATATATGGGAATCGCACCTAATATGATGAAGGCGATAGCAGGGTTCAATTCCTTCGTCTGCCTGCGAGTCAAGCCGGCCCATTTGTGTTGCAATGCATCTTTCAAAGGTGTGTACACGATGGTGTTCTTGATATTTTTCGCGGATTCTCTCGATGCTGTTCGATCCCTGGAATTGGAGTCAGGCGCCGTTGCGAATGAAAGTGGGGTCAAAACTACTGACGGAGCGATGTAATCATGTTGTAGAAGATCACAGAAGATGTATCCAAGCAGGCCATACGACCCGCCAGCGTAGAACGGCTTACGATGCTCCCGGGAAATATTGTTGATGCGAATCTGAAGAGCCCCAGATATGCGTTGTCGTCGGTGCTATTAGCCATTCCGTAGGCAAGAAAGAAGAATAGTATGTGCCTACCAAATTTTCACGATCCGAATCGGTGGCACATACTAGGTCGACATTCTGGATTAACTTGTCCAGTCCCTCATCCGACAGAACGGATGGATCAGAAAGAATCTCGACGGCGACCAGAGGGTTGAGGCTCTCGATGCGCGATTTTGCCGCTTCTACTCTCTGAGACGGACGGCAAAGGTCAGCAACTCTGACAAGAAAGGCCAAGCTGAAAGTCGGCTAGAATGTCAAGCATACAAGCCGCAATCATAGCTGCATCACATGGATGATACATGAGAGCGCCATCAGCCTGACAGCTGACGAGGCGTTATGTCCCTTTTGCAAGGCATTACGGCAGTGTCTCCTTCGTCGCACGCTGGAAAGAGGCGCATGTATGCTTGGAACGACTGCGAGGGTCGCAGTAGCTGTAACTGAGCGACGGCCAGGCACTGTAGACAGCGTATGTACGCCCTATCCTATCGCTTGACCGCAGATCCATCAACTAGAGGCATGGCACCTCTTAGATAGCTTCATTCAGGGCAATTTGATCACAGTCTCGCCGTTCGCAAGAGGGAAGCAGCGCTAGGAAATTCTAACCTTTTTCCCAACGTCTTCGTCTCTGAAGAAAAATCCCGCGCCGAGATCTTCCTCAGAGACATCCTCAGCATCAACAACGATGAGTTTCCCAATACCAGCGAGGACGATATTCTTTATGGTCTCAGTGGCGACGCCTTTCAGCTTGAAGACCAATATAGTCGCGTTTCTCATTCTGTTTGGTTCGAATACAGGTCATCAGTACCTTAACCTTGAATGCCAGAGACAAATCCGTCTACCTGGGGCCAGGTAGGACGAGTGGCCCACATGAACCAAATAACGGTCCGAGTACCTACTTCTGTTGGGCTTCCAAGCCCCAGAGACGGATCTGTCTATCATACACGGCAGCTTCATCTGTCCAAAGGCAGCACGTTCGTTAGCATTCATTGCATGCACGCGGAACCCGTAGCTCAGACGCGACAGGTACCAAAAGGAGTTGAACAGAACTATACCTTCCGTAATCTGGAGTGGGACTACTTTTGAACTTGGTTCAGAGGTGGCCATAATATTGAATCGTTATTGAGTAGAATGAATAAAGCCGGAGACCAGGAATATGGAACGTAGTAAAGTAAGCCTGTAGGCGAAGGGTGCAACTGAGACGCGTCGCGTGCAATAAGTGGACCCAACCCTAACCCTATCACGCTAGCGTCATATCACCTGCGGTTGCAATAATGATCGCAGTACCGTACGCGGTCTTTTCTCAACTTTGACTACAACAATTGCCAGGAGACTCCATGTACAGTGTAACTTGACAGAATCTAGGTGTAGCATTGACTTCAACACTATGCTGACCGACTACAAAGGTAAAATGGTCAGTGTCCTCCCCGACCTCGGGCGAGGCTCGGGATCTTCTCTCCCATACCCGGTCCTCATTCTAGCAGGACTTGCCACGGTCATTGCTACGGTTATTTCAACCATTTCGATACACCTTCAACTCAAGAACTACCGGAAGCCACACCTTCAGCGGTCCGTGTTCTTTCTTATGCTAGTGATACCGTTCACTCATGTCAGCATTCTAGGCAGGTCGTTCGCATCATGGTTATGGTACCTCTCTATGCCATAGCTTCTCTGATTTCCCTCTTCTCTCTACAAGCCGCATTCTTCATCGACGCAGTGCGAGATATATACGAGGTGCGTACCCACGCCACAAACCCGCATTTCATAGCCTTATTCCCCTCGCAGGCGTTTGTGATATACTGCTTCTTCGACTTGCTCATTGCATATCTGGGCGGAGAGCGCTCGCTGCTCATTTCGTTGCAAGGAAGACCCCCAAAGTACCCTGTGTTTCCAGGGAGCCTCTTCTGGAGGGAAGTCGACGTGAGCGATCCGCATACATTCCTCTTCCTCAAGCGAGGCGTCCTTCGTGCGTAATATTCACTGCCACCTCTAAACTGCTTGCCTCACGGACACCCTAGAATATGTTCAAGTCAAGCCCATTCTTGCTCTCGTCACGATAATCCTCAAAGCAACTGGTCAGTTTCGGGAGGGCGATCTGAGCCCAAGCTCGGGATACCTCTATGTCAGTATCGTATACAATGTCAGTATATGTATGGCCCTCTACTGTCTCGCAATGTTCTGGATGTGTGTCGCCGAAGACCTGAAACCCTTCCGGTAGGCATTCTCCTTCTGGTCTATTCCTTTGGAAACTCATCTCTGCGCAATGTATATAGCCCAATGCCAAAATTCCTCTGTGTCAAGGGGATTCTCTTCTTCTCCTTCTGGCAATCCATATTCATCTCCATCCTTGTCGCCGCCGGCGCCATCACGAAGTTGGGGCCATACACCGACCACGAACACATCTCGCTCGGACTAACCGATACCTTGATCTGTCTGGAAATGCCCTTCTTCGCCATTGCGCACCAATACGCTTTCTCTACCCGGGATTACGTCGACCGAAATGCTAAATACGTCGCCCGTATGCCCATGTACTACGCGTTTAGAGATGCATTCGGGATCAAGGACGTGGTGGAGGATATGAAGAGTACGTTGAGAGGCGAGGGAATGGACTACCGAGAATTCGAACCAAGCGAAGGGTATATGCATCAAGGTGCTGGAAGATTCAGGAGAATCAGGGCCGGGCTGAGGTATAGCCAAGGTGGAAAGCGCAAGTATTGGTTGCCTCAACCCACGAAGGACACCGCACCACCTGGACCGACCGAGAGGAGGGTCAACAAGGCCATCGAAAGGATTACGGGACGGCCGGATCAGACGGAGGAGGTCTATGCCCCACTGTTGCCTCATCAAGCAGCCAACGTCGTTCATGTTGCCCCTGACCTGCGTTCTCCAGAGAACGAAACGGACGACTTCTTCGATTCTGATATCCGAGTCGTGAACGAAGGGTTTGAATTGCCTTTTGGCGATTTGGACGACGCGGACGAAGAGCTGTTTGCGTGGAGCAAGAAACATATCCTTGGGGATTACAACTACCCTTGTGTGGATATCAGCAACGAGCAGGCGCGGACGAGGATCTGGATTGAAGAAGAGAGAATACTGAGGGACGAGAGAGGAGCGTACTTCTCGCCTATTCTCGGGCCAAGGAGGAACGAGAGGGATGGCTATGGCGCCATCGGCAGCAGTCATCCTCACGTGCGAATCCGACAGGATTCTGACGCTTCTCATCACAACAAAGGAAAGATGCGAGAAACCGTGATAGACAAAGAGCAAGATCGGATAGCGGAGGGTTCCCAAACGCCTGATGAAGTTCATCTTAGGTGGACGAAAGCCAAAACACCCTCGCCTATGGAGTCTCCACGCATTCGGCGATTATCGAGTCAAGGACGAGGTGGAGGCTCTGGGTCTGGGTCGTCTTCCTCCGGCTCCTCACCTTCGACGAGTAGTCCTCGCGCCAATTCACGTCCTCCACCATCACCTCGAAATGCGCTCCTACCTCCTGACGCGGTAGACCTCGTAGTAGAAGATCCCCGCGCCGCAGACGAATCAAGGTCTCACGAACGTCGGAAAGGCGAACCAGCTTCGCGCGGAGGACCCGGGCTGAAGAAAGTCTATCGGAGGGGATATGTCGTTGACGATGACCAACCACACGAGGAGGAAAGAGGAGAAGTGGAGATTGAGAGACCTGTCACTCCTCAAGAGCAAGAAGCCGCGTTCACCGTTGGGGATGATGTTGATGCCGTTCTGGAAGCTGAGGAGGAAGCTGTGGAGATTGCCAGAGCTGAGACTCCCCCGCCTCATGCCAGGATCGTGGTCGATAGCTATGATGTGCCTGGGGAGGAGAACCCTTGGGCATGACCGTTCTTGCTTCCTCTTCGGATTCCATAGGCTCTTTCGCGAAGACGTACGTTGCATTCCCCATTCTTTCCGCTTTTGTTCTCAGGTTTGGGGCGTTGTTGGCTATGGTTATCACGCATGTAGCGTTTTGTTTGCGGATATATATTTTCATTGCTCGTTTATCATTCAGGTCGGTTCTCCATCTAATTGTACTAGCATTACTTTGTGGATCATACTTACACACCACGTTGATACGAATTATTGATTCCGGGACCCATCTTGTCCGAACCCGTTCCTCGAAGGCCTCGCCGTTCCTTAGGCCTGAGGCCTGAGGATCCAGACTCCAGAGTCGAGTCCAACGCATACCAAGGTAGAAGGCTATCGATGTTAGGTGCACTGACTCCGTCTGGCGAATCTTCTCAATACGGTTGGTTAGCGTGTTATGGACCAATGGCAAGTTGACACACCCGAGCCCACCGATGGGAAAGATCTGTCAATTGGAACACCCCTTGCGATAGATATTTCGGGACAAAGCAAGCTCAATCTCGGCAAACGCCTCCTTGTCGAATTTGAACCTGGTATTCATCAGTGTCAGACGGGACCTTGGACCTGACCTAGAAGAATCATCAAGCAAGCACGTCGACATCGCGAATTCGAAGTCTCCCGTGCCCTCGGACCGACGTCCTTGAATTGACATGCGTTCGAATTCCTCGGACCACTCGAACCTAACAATATGAGTGAGAAGTAAGATCGACATTCGTGAGATAGCATTGCGTTGCACAGACAAGAGAGTTCGTTCGAGACAGAAAGAGGGTGCAGAGAGAGAGGGATACATAGGACGATTGAGAGCTAGAGCACGAAAAGAAAACCGAGACCAATACCAATAAACAGCAACACCACACCAAGAAGGGGACAGAAAAAGAAGAAACAAGAAGAAACAAGATGAAAAGGAATGTTGGCGTTAACTACTACTACAACGACTCGGAGAACCCCGGTGTATTACACGCAAACAAATATTTCGGCATGAGTGGACCGTTAGATATAAAAAGAGAAGCTGTGAGTGGCACAGAAGAAGAGAGCGCGAGATAGCATAGGAGTGTTTCACCCAGTCCAGTCCGACCTGGGCAGATGACGTCCAAAAACAGATAAAATCGAGGAGGAAAGTTTTTGTCGCGTTTCAGCTCGCGACAAGGGGCATGCCATCTGCACTGGAGTTTCCATCTCGGTCGTCGTCCAACCTGTTTCACAGACGAGGGTTCAGTCAGTCTTCTGACAGCAGTAGCGACTGCTAAAATGTACGTACAGATAGTTCCTCTCGATCTCTGAGAGGATGGACAGGAAGTCCCCTGCAAGAAATGAGTTTCGTGAGTAAAGAAGGAACCAATGAACCAATATGTTGTGAAACTCTTACATAAATATGCATGTGCACGTGCGGCCGACGCGGGAGCAGTCTCAGCCTTTCGCACCGCATCGAGTAGGGTGGATGCGACGAAGCGCACTTTGTGGACCTGGAAACGATATTGAGCGACGATCGCGCCTCTCGAGCCTGAACCTGGTGCTTACCAGAGAGGGCCCATTGGTGGCGATGGACTGAATTGGGATGCTACAACAACAAGAGCACACCAGTTGAGGCAAAGTCCTAAAAGTCCCGTAGAATCAAAAGGGCACGTACCTATGCAGGATGTTGAGAAGCTCGCTGGCAACCGCTTCCCTATCTTCTGCCACGCGTTGTTCGTCTATGCTCCCTTGCAAGGAGGTAATCAACTCGTCTCTGTATTGTTCGATCACGAATCGCACGAGTTGCTGGAGTGGGAGGGATCATGAGCCACAAGCAACACAACAATCAATCAAGCTTTGGCTCACCTGCGTGACATACAAGTTTGCTTGCATGACCAGGAAGGGGTTCAGGGCGTTCGCCCTAGAGGCATTGGGGTTGTCAAAGAAGTCCTTGACCTCGGCGAATGTCGCCTGTCGGAACCCGGCTCCCCCATACTCAGCCGGGATCTGGGAATGCGGATGGGCGTGTTTTAGACGCAGCGGTTCCGGGGCATGTGCGAGAGCGGCGATGATTCTCGAGTGGAGGGCTTGCACCTCCTCCAGACGTGCCGTAAGGAATTGACCTTGTGGCGGAGATCGTTTGTCGACTCGAATCCTCACAAGGATCTCGCCAAGAAGGGCAAATATCCTCGAGATGTAATTCAGTCCTGATACAATGGCCGTCTTCCCATGGGGTTGTGGGAGATATGCGCTGGGAGTGATGCTACAAGAATTGAAAGAAAGTCGCAGGGGGGATTGAATATGATACCACGATGAGAGCGGGGATAGCATGGTGAATCCTCGGTGACAGTGATGTGGTCAAAGAAAATACTCACTATTCGTCGTCGAGCTCGCGAGGGAAGTTGCACGTGGTGTCTTCGTCTCGGAGGCATATCGGACGACCCAGTAGGATAGACATGGATTTATCCGCTACAGGCAAGTGATGAGTTGATGACGACGTTAGCTTGTCCAAGGTGTGGTACAGCTGATCACAAAGAAGCTACTTACCACCAAATAGCAGCCAGAACGTCCGCCGACGGATTTCGCATTCGATTAGCTCAAGCCCTTCGTACGAAGACTCCTCGTGCATGCGGAGGGTTATGGCGATATGGGCGGCCTCACCAAAGGCTGCGTGTTGTGTCGCATCGTGACCCTCGCAGAAGTGATATACACAATCGCTATTAAAAGAAATAACGAATGAACACGGTCCGATGCGGATGAAGTATAGGACAGAAGACTGACAGATATCGAATAACGACGTGCATTGACGTCGGAGGGTCATAGGAAGCGACAGTAATATGTCGACTAGCTTCGTGGCATTGTTGAGCAAGCTTGCGCACCGCGTGCCGTTCCATCGGCAGATACGACCTGGGAACCTGAACCAAGGTAGATGCCACGGTTGACATGACGAGAGCAAAGAACAGCGGATCCCGCTCCTCCCTCCGCGCATGGACGTCGGCCATGAATGACGGCTTGTGCACACAGGGCGTCAGTGGATAAACAAAATCGAAGAAAAGGGCAATTATAAGCAGTATAGTGTCGCGCGGTGCTACATCTTCAAGTCGATGCGGCCGATAATAGTATGAGAGCGGTGGTATGGCTGTAGGCGGGGGTATCGGGGCCTGCTGGTGCTGTTTATAGGACCAGTTAAATAGGGGGTAAGTGCTGAATTGCTCGCTGGGCGATCCAAACTGGCTGTCTTCGCGGTGCGGCGAGCGTGACGAGTCGGGAAGTCGTGGATTGTAAGCGGAAGAAGACATAGGGGGCATGGGCGGGTATTGAGAGTGGAAACCATCGGCAGCAATAGGGTATCTGGAGGGGGGCAAGGAGCCTGGTTGGATTGGTGGTGGCACAGAGCTCAGAGAGGGGTCAATGAACGAGTTTGGCACGGATCCATTCTGCGACGAGGGAGAGAGAGTCATCTGTGTCGGACTTGTGGCCGCCTGGTTCGAGTTTGCTGGCGATTGTGGTGATTTGTCCGTTCCATTTGTGCCATCTTGCTGTTGCGCTGCCGCTTGTGCGGCCGCAGCTTCTTG
>JSYW01004261.1:0-12717 GCA_000787475.1 Lentinus polychrous
TCATGCTCAAAGCCAGAGAAACCCGGTAGGTGCTGCCACATCCACCTGGGCGATCTCTTTCAACCCCACACCGCCATCCGTACGTTCGAACACCTTGACACCTCCTCCCATCGCTCCTCCAGCAACCAGATATTTATCGTCGGGGCCACCGAACACCATACCGCGGAGATGCTTGAGACCAGACTTCACCTCAGCAACAGGCTCGATCTTCTCCGGATTCGCGATTGAGTAGATTGAGATAGTGTCACCCTCAGGAGATGGGTCGTTGCGATTTGACGCGTATAGATAAGGAGTTGAGAAGGTGGAGTTGGGAGAAGGAATGAGGATCTCCGCCGCTAGCATACCTGCTTTGGCGGCATCGGGAGGGAATTGTTTCATGGTAGGCACTTTGGCTAGAAGTGTCGGCGCCGCAGGGAGAGGAGGGAATTTATGGACCGTCAACTCATTGCTCAGCTCGAGCAAGGTGTATAGGTTATCCTCTGTAACGAGTAATATATTCAGCAGTAGTCAAGGTCCACGATGCAGTATACCCACTATAAAATGCAACATGACGAGGGCCACCCCCTGGAGGATAGGGAACTTCGCCTGTGGCTACCCAAGTTCCGTTGTCATCTTTGGCTAGCCTCCGGGTCTTGTCACTACCAAGATCGGGTACCAGGAGCTCCTCTCGGTCGGGGTGCAACACGACCTGGTGAGGGTGGGAAGCCTCCTGGCGATCCTTGTTAGGACCAGTCCCTGTGAAGCTGAGAACTGCATTGGGGGATGAAACCAAACGAGGTCCGTCGCTGGAAAGCGGGATGAAGGCGACCGTCCCGGAAGAATACTGCAGTAGAGAGAGTTAGGTCAGTTATATAGACAAATTTAACTCCGCACTTACATTTCCGACGATCAGTTGGTCCCTATGTACGAGCAATGTACAAGGGTCGGCACCTCCGCTCGGGACTTCGCCCAGAACGGTCCCTTTGCCTTTATCATCATATTTCACGGTAACGATCTTACCGTCGGTCTGCTCAATTCCCGCAAAGATGACCGAAGGATCTTTGGGGTTAGGAGTGATCCAGGATGGATGGTGACCGACAGTTACGGATGAGACAAGAGACAAGGAAGGTACGTCCGGATCGAATAATAGGGTAGAGATCTCATTGCTGTATGATCCTACGAAAATTCGGTAGACCATGGCTGTCAATTAGAATGCACGCGGCAGGACTGAACGGAGATGTAGTCGAGGAGATGGAGGGTTGCCTGAAACCGAATCTCTTATCAGGAGGATTGCGCATTCGGCTGCAGACCTTTATAGGCTGAGAATTAATGTGACCGACAAATGTCCATCCGCGCATATCAATGATGAGCTAGTAAGTGATGAGCGACGAAAGTGAGGTGAAATAGGTGACAAGAAGTTCAGTCTGAAGCTCTATGCAGACATAGAAAATGAGAGCCGACGTCTTCACGAACCCTTCGAAGGATGTTCTCGTCCACCGAGAAGGTGTTCGTGAGTTCCTTCCCCGATAATACCCCTTCCGGAAGCCCATCAACGTTGACTGCCAGGCTAAAAGTAGAAATCGTGTTCCTGCAACTACGAAACACACATGTGTTTCCTGCAGCGACAGGTACATCAGGGTGTCAAGGCCAATTCCCCTGGAATCCACCGAAGGTGAAGAGTATTGCTATCTTAGTGGTTACGACAAAGAAGACCGAATATACCCCGAATCGACTGTCATGAAGTTGAACAAAATACACTAATGGCCCGGGGCCCAATGCGATCACCGTGTTGAAGCGCATTGCATGCGTTACCGTGGTGTGGATGTCGTCTGAATAATGTAGCGACACGTCTAGATGACGTTGCCAGGACGCATGCACGGTACGCCGAATGCATTGTCTCGGAATTGCTGACTCTGGTGAGGGACCTCTCGAGATGCGTATCCGACGTTCCTGATTAACAGTACCCGATTACGGCTCCCGTGAGGTTGAGAGAATGGCAGCTCAGGTTCCACGATATATTTAATACTCGCGTTTAGGGTACGAGAAGTTTCGCAGCAAAGAAGCACTCGGTAGGTCAGTTCATTGTGGAAGAAGAGTTCGGAAGGGACAGCTAAAGTGATAACACCGACTACTTCGTTATTGCAACGTACCATGAGGCCGATTGCTGAGACAAGACGGAGGAATGTCGCAGACAGTGTTTGAAACCTCGAGACATACGCGGACATCAGAGTGGAGCAGCAAACATCTGTTGAAGGAAGCAAGTTCATCCTCTCGCCGAGGCGACATAGACCGCATGGAGGGCCGAGATGTTGGCGGATAAGATGCAGCGATTGTGCTACTAATACAACGCATGCGCAGCTGTAAAAGCTGTAAGATGAGTAAGTAGACGTGTCACACTTACGGCTTGATACCACCTCCCCCTGTAACGAGATGCGTGTTTTCCCAATGAGCACCGTGGGTGACGATGTTCAGGTCTGTGTCCATAAAGAACAACTGGAAGTGGTCAAAGCACGTTCCATCGCCGATTCTCAAACCACGCTAGAGGACAAGCCGGAAGGTTCTCGTATCGGGGTGTTTGCATGAATATTAATTCAAAGTTGAGTACACCAGGTAGCGTCTCTCCGGGGTTCGAATGTTCCTGGAGCGTCCTCGCCCATACTCCAGGAGACTATGGGGTTACCTGAGAGGATAACGTACAAGTATCCGGTACAAAACGAGGAGACGGGATGTTTGCTGTTATCTCGGCATGCCTATGATCGCACAGCCACCATCTAATCGATCCGGTCAATGTCAAGTACTCGAGATCTCATTAATTTATAGTTCGGCCTCTTTCTCATCCCAAGTTTGAACTCCCTCTTTGCAATTTTGATGAGGTCGTGCAGCATCTGCACCGCACGCGTCGTATGTAACGATGGGCTAATTAGGTCGTAGTGGCGTACAACGCCTCGGCGGTCGTATATCGCCCGTCCTGCGAAGGATTCAAGCGTTCGTGCCTACATATTTGTCCACCGTGACAGCTCATCAATTGACCACGGAGTGTGGGTAAGTATGAACCGTGTCTAGCCATGTATGTATACGCTTGTATTGCAAGCAGTGCCCCCGCCCTTGAGAGCGCAAGCCAAAGGCACTGTCCATACTCTTTCCACATATCGTTCACCGTCAGACCGTAGTGAGTGAAGCATACCGACTACAACCGTCCCAAGTAAAGAGTCGAACTCATCTCTCACCTCCCAGTCTTGTCCCATTCAGCGATGGTGATCGTCAAGCCTTTACCCGAACCATTCACCACACCGGATTCCGAGAATCCTGAGGATCCTTCCCCGCCGACATACAAACACTCTCTACAGTTTGCATTTGACCATAGCGAGACAGGATCCGTACACAATCCAGACAACGCGGACGAGCATAGATCTTCTCCGGAAATTCCGCCTGAACAGTACGTATGCCATTCGTAACTCGCAGATACTCGTATTGGCACTGACTATGACTATAGCTCAGACTCTTCGGGCAGAAACACTCCTTTACAGGATGCTCCGTCAGAGCGCTCTCCTCCCAATTCACAACTCAACCCACCAACATCCATCGGCTTGACTCCATCACAAATAGATCTGTCATCTCTCCTTCGCAGGTCTTCGGAACCCACTGCGAAAGATAACGATAAAGGGAAGCTCTCGTCGTGGCTTTTCCGACGGAAATCATCCACGTCGGCGACCCAGGCCAAAGCTCTAGTGATTGATACCATACGTGATCTTGTGGATACTCATTCAAGCGACGGTTCAGAAGATGTGTTCTCCGTCCTGGATAACTGCATAGAGTTCTGCACGGTAAACGGTGTATCGTTTCCAAGCGTTTTGCAGGATCTGTGCATAGAGGGACATTCGCTCCTCTATTGGGCGATCATCAAACGTCCGCAGCAACGTCACGACAGCATTGCAGGGCACAACTTAGTCCTTACCTTGCTATCTCTAGCGGGTTCTCTATCAGAGGCCGCAGTCCTAGACATCCAGGATGCATGCTTAGATGATGCGGACGGCGACTACTTCCAACGACTGCGGCGTATTCCTACGTTCGCACGCCTGTCAGAGGCCGACAGAGTTTTACTGGGTTCCTCCATAACGTCAGACGAGGTCTATGTCAGGGACGTCGTCTGTGATGATGGCTTCGCTGCTTGGATCAGCATCCCATTGTTCCAGAAGCGTTTGAGAGTCTCCAAAAGCGTCAACGTTGAGTTTCTCGCTAGAGGTACGTTGCAATGCGTTGACCTCGCCTTACTGATCAAAACTAACACCGACCTATTGACGATGCGTATTCTATGTAGGTCGGATCTGGCAACTCAAGTTCATTTTGACAACGAAATCCACCTCTTATTGTGGAAAATCGTACCCGAAAGGGAGGTGGTTGGCGACTCTCTCACTTCTTGGACACAGTCCCCCAACATGGGTCCAAGCTATTCTCGTGATCAACAAACGCCTCCCCGTTCCAGCTGCTGGAACCCTACTTGCCTTCCCGTCCGATCCCGATGGCATACAACAACCGAAAAACCCTTTGGCGATCGAGATGCAGCTGAAGACCGGGAACAAGGAGATGAAGCCCCCTATCAGTGTCGCGAAACCTGATTCAGGCATCGTGCTCAGTGCTGCCTTAGACGAGACTGCCATCGGTAAAAGCCTACAATACGAGTGAGTGCAACCACCGACATCAGGTAGTCACATCTCTGATTATTCTACTTGTAGAAACTGTCCGTATGTCACGCATGATGGGACACTCATCGCAGGTTTAGAGGCGAAGCTGGTGAAGACCAGCGAATGCGTCATCTGTTGAACTGTCTCGGTTTCTGCAACCACCCGTTGATCACAGTTGTTCTTGGCCCTCAAACCCAGCGTACGACATGCAGTATACCAGAACTTTCTCAGTGTATATTTCACACAGCCACTGGCAGTGATGAACTTTGTGAACAACAACTGCGGCGCAGACGCCGCAGAGTACCTCGCCCTTCAATCGGCATTCCGCTACAGACCGTGCTCTACAGTTCAGAGCAGAGTCGATATGTTTGACCTGCTGAGAGAAATAATGGTGTTGGACTTGAGCTCAAGAGTCAAAGCAATACATTTTCGGGGTCGATCTACATGAACAGATTGTGGCGATGCACAAAGCCCACTTTGCAAGGCGATGCCTCCGTTAGTGTGAGTAAATGTAACTGGTGATTGTGCAATCTGCGCTCGTTCTGCGCAGCAGCGATCCTTGGGTTTCTCTTAAAAGTCTTCCCAGTGCATGAGCTTTCTGAACTCTCTCTGAACGATCTGCATTTGACCCTCCCGTCACCGTGTCGGTGGTGAGTTCCTGCTTCCCCTGTCAGGCTAACCATAGGACCCGAGGATTGATACGCTAGTGCATTTAGAAAACAACTCTATCGTGATATAGTATACGATGGTTATCATCAAATCCTTACCAGACGATACCACTCCGGTGGATGCCCCGCCGTCCTACGATTCTACCGTTCGACAGTCTTCGGGAACAAATACTTATCCTTACAGAGATCCACCGCCTGTCCCCTTGGAGCAATCTCCTACCGACGCAACGTCCAAATTCAGCCCATCGTTCGTACCGACAAGCGTCGAGGACCTACTGCTGAAACTCAGCCCGGATGCCAAAGGGAAAGGGAAGCTCTCTTCTTGGCTTCGCTTTGGGCAACCGACCAAAACGGCCAAGCAAGTGAAATCGACCGTGACCAATATAATTCATGACCTGGTGAACAACCAGGAAGGCGAGATCTCTTATCCCGTCTTGGATAGTTGCATCGAGGCCTGTAAAGCCCACGATGTAACCTTCTCTCAGCTTCTGCAGGAAACTTCACTCGAGGGCCATTGCCTCATATACTGGGCAATTGTCAAGCGTCCGCAACAAGCGACTGAGAACACAGAGCCTGATCTTGTTTCGGTCCTGCTATCTCTCGCAGAACCATTGTCAGACGCCGCAGTCTCTGATATCCAGTGCGCATGTTTGCACGCTTCCGATGGAGACTTGTTCCAGCGATTGCGTCGATCACCTGCTTTTGCTCGTCTGTCGGGCGCCGACAGGCTTCTCCTGGGCCCCTCTATTCCCCCAGACGATGTTCATGTCCGGGACGTTGCTGGTGAGGAAGGCGGGTTTGCAGTCTGGATTCGTATTCCCATCTTCCAGAAGCGGATGAGGGTCGCCAAGAGTGTTAATGTCGAATTCCTCGCTAGAGGTATGTATCCTGTCCTCTAACCTGCTACTATACGATATGCAATGAGCACTCAACTCACTTTCGAAACACAGGTCGTATCTGGCAGGTGAGGTTTGTCACCACAACACGGTCCGAGCACATCGGAGGAAAGCACTTCGAGCAGGGGCGATGGATTGTTACTCTCTCCCTTCTCGAGCACAGTCCCCCAACTTGGGTAGACTCTCGCCTGATCATCAATAATCAACTCCCGGTACCACCTCCTGGCACGCTCCCCACCTACCCTTCCGCCCTGCATCCGAAACCGAAGAAAAACAGTCCGTCGGCAGAAGTGCGGTTGAAGACGGGTAATGCGTTGCTTACTTCCACCGGACATACATGGGGTGGGGATCCAAGCAAAGCGGCCTGTGCCGCTTTGGACGAGACTGCTGTTGGAGATAATCTGCAATACGAGTAAGTATCGATGGCCGATAACATGACATGTCCCTAATGTATTATGTTTTTTGCAGCGGTAGCTCCTATATTGCGAGCGATGGATCCCTTTCTGTCAGAATAGAAGCCAAGCTCGTCAAGACGGACGGTGATTGCATCATCTGCTGATATTCTACTCACTATTCTCTTTTTTCTCCTCGCCTTGCACCTGCTGTCCAGTTTACTTCCTTTTCCCTCGATTCCCCTCCTCTGCACAGATGACTGTCCCCCTGACGCGATAGGATGCCTAATATGACCATTGACCCATTGATACCTAACCTTGTTGTAATTTCACTTGTTGTGATGTCCGCTTTCCATCCGCGTTTCATGCACATGGCTTACTGTACCGTCCTGATAGACTCTTGAGCGAACTGTGTGTCGAACCGACCTGGCAGCGGCGCGGCGCCGAACAAGTGATAACATGCAGGGAGTTGACATGCATGTCTTCCCCTATCTATATATGCGCAGATCGCGAACATATCTTTGTTGGACGACTTGCTCTCTGCGAGGAGGGAACGGGCAGCTGCAACCAAGATCTCTCATGGTATCTAATACCACCTCGAGGACCGTTGTCAGGCTATTCCCTTGAGTCCGCAGTTGAGTCCGCAGACAATATACACCATGATCAGGAAGCGAAGACGAACCACCAAGGTTCGAGCCATTGATCCGTCGTCATCGTCGATGCCATGATCTATCCGACGGTCGTGCTTCGAGCGCAAGCAATCCTCCCTCACCTTGAGGCCTCGTCAGTAGCAAGGCTACCTTTCCTTGTGTCGATACGGGAGAACATGGCGAGAATTGCCAGTGCAGATCAGTATGGTCTGTTCATATGTCCATTGCTGGCGTATGCTGACACTCGGCAGATATCACGAATGGGTTGTGAACCGATGACAACATCCGGCCATATTTCATTCAAGGCGCGCAATGCGACGATGCCGTCGCAGTCGGCACAAAGATGATCCTGACGTTTGGCTTGTGAATCTCTACGTTATCGAGGGTAGTGATACAAATACACGCAATGAAATCCAGAGCGAATAACGTACGTAAAATCCCGACCGACGTGAACAGGAGGTGTTTCAGATCATGGACCACTTACTCCCGCCTTGCCATTGTCACTTTCAAAGGCAGGCGCATCCCCTCTTTGATGTTGTCGCCAATGATGGGTGCCATCACCAAGCAAGGCACTCTTCGAAGCCGCGCCAGGTCCGGTGTTGGGGAGAACTCGAAGTGATTCACGAGCTCGATGAGGAATACCTGCATCTCATACAAACTGACCAATTGTCAGCATTCGTTCAATGAGAAAGAGGGGAAGTGTAGCTACGTACGCAAATCTCCATCCTATGCAGGCCCTCACTCCACCCAGGAAACTCAACCTAAACCTCAGGTAGTCAGTGACGGCTCCTGCATGCATCATGATTAGGTACCAACTGACAAGTTTCCAACAACCCCTACGGATGTGCCTTGCGCCTTCTTCTCATTCAACCATCGGTCCGGGTTGAAGACGTGAGCGTCCTCTCCCCAAACGTCCTTATTCCTAAGCGGACGAAATCGTCAGGAACATGATATACTATACTTTAACTATAAAGACTTGCCGGTTGTATGCAGTGATGGATATGAGGACTCGCGTGCCTTTAGCGACCGGCAATTCGGAGACAACCTTGCCTGATTGTAGTGTGATGGGCTTCGACAAAGGTATGACATCGTCAGTTGCCGCCATTCTATGGGTATGGTAGGCGACGGGATGAAAACGCAGGACTTCTTTCAGGAAGGCTAACAAGTAGGGCATATTATCCATATCAGCGGAGGTAATCTGCGCTTCGCCTCGATGGCGCACAATGGCCTCCGTTCGACGGATTTCTTCTCGGAGCTTGTTCTGTACCTCTGGATGCTTGGCTAGTTCGTAGAGTGCCCATGTCAGTGTGTTGCTGGTCGTTTCATGACCAGCTAGCATGATAGTTCTGCGACGTCTCGTGTCAGGTCAGATGAATCCGCGGAGATAAAGTTGGTACCTCATCTGCGAAATCAGCTCCTCGTCGGTTAAGCGGTTGTTGGGACTTTGCGACATGTTTGCTCGGACTGATAGGCCGTTAATGGTTGACATATGGTACAGATCGAGTACGTACCGAGTATGCTCATAATGTCACGACTTCCTCGTCTGTCGTTAATATCGCCGGCTTTCCCGATCAGCTCGCGAGCAATCTGATGCGCGACATCTCTGTTGCGCCAGAGTACCTTGAAAGCGGGGGTAGGTAGGTGGTCATAGAGGAAGTAGGTGATTTTGGGTGGTATGAAACGCGTTAGTTCTTGGAAGAGAATCTTGCCAGAGCTGGGAGGCGGCAGTCCTTCCGTTCTATGTGAACATTAGTGCATAAGAAGGGTATGTAGTTAGGGCGGCCAATCACATCAGAACTCTGTAGGTTTGCGCTAGTTCGTGATTAGCATTTTCGGTGACACCAAATGGATAATCAAAGGCGGCTGTAGATGAACTGAGTTGCAAGTATATATAGGTTTACGACAAACACTCACCTTCTCCAATAGCGTCCAAAGTCGCATTACTCAACCAAAACGGAATATTGAACTCGCTGCGCTGTTCCGTGGACTCAGATAACAAGTCTTTCCATTTAGTCACGATCTACGTTCCGGATGAGGATGTGATTGGCAAAGGACATCGGCGATTGCACCTACAGTGTCAGCATATCGAGTGAATATCGGTAGGAGCGCCTTGGCTTCGTTCTGTCCAAACGCGGGGAGCATTGCCTTCCGCTGTCGTTTGTGAACATCTCCTGCAAGTCACGTCAGTGTATTGGCCCTCTTGGCAGTACGCATTCGTACATACCATCTGCCCAGACAAGTCCCTCATCAGAAGACATACGAGAAAGGGCTCGGCGCTCGGGTATCTTGGGAAAGTTGTAGCCCGATGTCTGCAGGACATATTGAAGGGCTTTGGGATCGGCTATCCATAGACGGTCCTCCTGGTGAAGTAGTCTATTGAGCTTCTAGAGATGACAGCGATA
The DNA here is from genome assembly GCA_000787475.1 of Lentinus polychrous. NCBI lineage: Eukaryota > Fungi > Basidiomycota > Agaricomycetes > Polyporales > Polyporaceae > Lentinus > Lentinus polychrous. The sequence goes on from JSYW01004261.1 coordinate 9,670, forward strand.
CGGCGAGACTCACGCCGAAGGCGCCTTTGATACGTGCAACGCCGCCAAACTGCTCGAGAAGTTGCCAATCCAAGGACCCGATATCACCTTGAAAGAGTTGACGGAGGTTTCCTGCATGGCAGATTAAAGGCACTCAAGAAAGACATGTCCAGGGCAAATCATCACGTACCAAGGCAAAATGACTCTGCCTTGGGACCACGAACGTCGCTCAACGACGGTCGGGTGAGCCTCCTATAGGCGAGATAGAGGACACAAACTACGACGAATGCACACAGAGCCTGGAGAGAATCCATGGAGGGGGGAGGGTGTTGATGCCACCAGCGTGTTTGTTTTTATCCCCTCGCTCCGAAGGGTTCAAATCGGTACGCTCCGGTATTCTGCTGGGAATTCTGCGAGACTTCTCGGGTGAAAAGCATAAGAGTCAATGAGTAAATCAGGCCAGCGACGTATGTTGATGGGCACGCCGGATGGATGGGGTCCGTGTGAAGGGGTCCAGATTCTCATACGCGGCATATGTGTAGCCGCAATGCTGGCACAGTGCGGCTGGGAGTGTCCTCTGTCGACACGGGACGCATTTGGAGTACAGAGGTGTTACGAAGGCGGCAGTGGGTACGGTTGAACGTGTGCCTCGAATTTCGAAACCCCGCTTGTGGAACGGCGTCCCGCCCGCGAGAAGTGTCAAGGAAGCGTCCCACCAATTTCTTCAAAGCAAACGCCAGTGGACTACCTGCGATGCGAACCATCCAAACAGACAAGATGATGCAGGTGAAAGTTTGGAAGCTATTCCTCGTGACTAGAGAAGCCATAAACCGAGGATGTGCGATAGGCCACGAGGGAGAAAAGCGTGATGAGAAGCAAAAGTATCCATTCGTCAACAGCGGAGAATGAGAGGTCAACCGGTCATACGCAACAATGACATGTATCATTCAGCGATAAGACATCGGGGATTTGCCAGACCCTGGCCCTTGGGAATCAACTTTGCAACACTTGAATTACCGAGACTGTTTCAACGTGTCTCTTTGCGGTAACAGGACACCTTGATACGGTATATTGACCGAGATCAGTCGATACCTGTATCTCGCAGGCTCTGAAACGCCGTGGGCAGGGGCAATAACGACAGGCAGGTAAACGCTTACCAACCAAGATTCGGACATTCCACGCTATGTATTGATGTCAACAAAACTTGACCGGCCAGGAAACCGGCTGATTGGCCTATGTCAATATCACAGACTGGCGGTGTTATCGACAACCATTGCAGGGATACAGCAATGGTGAGATCCGTCTTTCAAGGGCCCTTTATGGAACAAAAAGCTAGAGCTTCGTGGGTGACGATTAGCGGCACCCCCTGGTGGGCCCTCGTGCCCTCCTCGCAGAGGATTGGGCTAGTAAGGGTGTCGTATCAAACTGGGCATGTCATATAGGGATTAGGTAGCTATACAAGAGAGTGAATCAAGATCATTCTACGATGAAATAGATCTGTATGTGAGTACTCACGTTCAGGGCAATCCGTCCATTTTCTGATATCCCGCAATCTCGGCCGTATGCCGACATACGGGTAGCATATGGCATTTTGAGCAGCTCCGCGGAGAGCCCACAACGGGCATGAGGTCCAGGATGACGACACTACATCGATGCAGGGTATGTAGCTTCTCTGGCTGACGCACCGAAGGGCTATAAGCGGGAAGCCAACATCCAGTCCAAAGTGAACTGAATATCCTCTTCGTATAGTATTGCCCAATCTGCAACATAGGAACCACAGGTTTGAATTCATCGCTGCATAAGCGAATCAGAGAACCAACAGGGAGTACGAGAGCTGCGCAGAACACCAGATCAGAGATGTCGTTTTCATTGAGTTACGTGGTGAGAAGACCCTTGATCTTCTAGAGCATCCCGGTGAGAGTTGCTTGCGGTATACAGTGGGCGATACTGCATCCGAAAACGAGAGAAAAGAACCGAGGTGTCGCAAGGATGTACCCACGTACTTGGTAGGGGCAGTAATGTCTACATACGTCAGTGTCCCACCAACTTCTAGGTTGGAGGAAGAGTCGAGAGATAGGGATGATTAGTTGCCGATTTAACCGTAACATCCGTCGGGTATAAGTCGATCCACGGATGAAAGTGGTGTCGTATGGGGTTGGAATCAGGACTGAAGAGACCACGTTCGACATATAGGGCACGTACAGTTCCCTCTCTGCTGGCAGAGAGTTGCTAACGGGGCCGATATGCGAATACATATTGTAGAAACTGTACTTACATCCCTACGGATGGTGCATTGATCACCACGCGGGCAATTTCAACAATTCGTCATGTGCGTCGGCCGCGTCCGGTTCGAGTACCACGAATTTGAGGTCGGTACAATAGTGGACACCTGAAGAAAGTTCTGCTCGGATGGAAAAGGCTGTAGGACGATGCATGCGGCTGTAGATTGGAATAGATCCGCATCTACTGTCAGCCACCATTTCTGCGCGGAGGAAGCAAGGTAAACACATCTGTTCTCTGGATTGGAAGAACTTACATAGTCCCCGCGTCCTCTTACAAAGCCCACATCAATATTTCTGGTCTCCCAATGGTGGACGCAGGCAAACATCTCAGCCTTCGTCTTGGGGGCAGCTTCCCATCGGAACATCTGCGCAGTTCAGTTACGGCTTAGCATACTGCGAGGGAAGTATCAGAGCCTGCAGCTTGATAAAGCATGAGGACTATGAGGAGCTAGTATTGTGTTGTTACTGTGGTGTTTTCGTCGTCGTCGTAGACCTTCGAAGTGACCGAACTGGCACAGTGGCAGCGCGCACCTCATAGACACTCACGTGATCTACCTCGTGTAACTGAAGTCACTGAACGACGCCAGTCAAAAGTGCATGGATGCTGACAGTGACCATACCATAGATGCATTCGTCTATACCAAGAGAAAGAAAATGAACAAAAACCATACAGTAGCTACATGGAACGAGGGAGCAAGACAGACATGTATGTATAAACGTATGATCAAACTTGAGCTTCAATAAGTGCTGGGAACAGGAATAAACCATGAAAAGTGGAAAACGAGAG
>JSYW01004270.1:0-23194 GCA_000787475.1 Lentinus polychrous
TGAAATAGGGGTAGGTGGGTGTGATCGGTTTGAGTAGCTTCGAGTTAGTATCAGACCACAACTGAAGCCGCTCGACGAAAACGGAAGATCGTAGGGGTGAGTACGTAGATACAAACAATGAGAATGAGAAACGACACAGGGACTTGTAGTTGGAAGAAGACCAACTCGAAGCTGGGGACCTCTCGACTCCTCAACGCCCATAAATATCAGCCCGACCTACTAAGTACCTCTCCTCATGACCTAGGAACCGCGCTAAACCTTCCAAAAGCCGCTCACAACCGCCCGTCCTCTGACGACAACTCGATCATTGCGCAACCTATCCTGACAGGCAGAAGCATGGCTGGACATATAGATATAGATCTGTATACCTGGGCAACCGACCATCCCAATTATACTGATGAGATGTGACGCGGTACACCGTGCAGAAGTTGTGGTCAACGTTACACTGCCCACTGGGAACATCGATCTAAATACAGAAAATGAGCCCCGGGGGATATGCTGTACAGCCTATACACATGTTGAGAGACTCAAGGGTACGAATCTAACCCAGTGGGCAAAGGAACAGCAATAGATCTGGTGTCACCCCCATCTACCCGAGTGATGTCACCGCGTGCCCGCAAAAGTGAGAATCAACTTCCTGTCCTTGTCGAGAACCACATCCCAGAAGGCACCGAAGGGTGGAGTGCATCCGCGGGATCAATCTTAACTTGAGTGTATGAAGGGGAATGGGGCGCCGACGTCGATGAAGTTGGATCTTCGATGTGGATGTCTCGAGCTTGAGCGTTGCTGACAATGACATTGGGGCCACTTGTTGCATGATAGCCGGTGGCTATCACACGTTTCGAACAACGCTCGTCGCTCGGCTGCGCAGTCAACCGACCGTGTTGTCGTGATTTCTCAGTGGGCACCAAAATGCTGGGCTCTTGCGTTGGGGGGACGAAGAAACCTTGAATACGGACTTGATGAGAACTTTTCATAGGTCTCCGCATGAAAATCAAGTCGTTCTTGGTGGCTCGATGTACGAACACAGGGGCTAAGGAGGCGAAAATCGGCTCCAAACGTCTATATCGGACGCAGGACAGCCTGTTGTCTTGAAAGATCAAGAGCCGCGATCTGAATATAATTTGCAACGCATTGGCGTGAGTGGGACGTGCCTCAGCCTCGAGAGGTAGCGGTAGCAAAGTCTAGAAACCGCCAAGGAAACCACAGGACCAGATGTCCGTTGCGTTTGACGTACAGTTTGCGTTGGCCATTGAAATCGTCGGCGGCCATGAGGAGGATAAATGGGACATCGAAGTCGGAGAAGCACGTAGTTGGGCATCGGAATCGACGCTGCAATGTCCCAGATAACGGCCAGAACCTTCATTACACGGCAGGATACGAAAGCTTGACATCTTAAAGAGGTTATAGTCTTAACGGTATCCTCTCTAGGTTGAAATTCGTAAAGTTTGCCCGTCGGATCGGTGCAGTTTGGCCTGATGCTTGCAGTCTTGTAGCTTCGCCCTGCGCCCGCTGTGTCGCGCGGAAGTGGGCATGCTCGAATGGTCACAGTGCGGGGAAGAGGTCATAGGGTAGGCTGGAAGGCAGAAGGTAAGCCTTAGGCTCGGCCCAGGTGACAGCGGAACGAAGCATCACCCTTTACCCTTGAGAGTCATTCTTGACGTGAGATAGCGGCCAATGAATTCGGTACACAATGAGGATGCGGCACAGGAATGGTTTATGGGAAAGTTGGGCATGCTTGAAGCCTCACTGCGTCGAGAGAATTGAGGAGTTGATTCAACTGGTACGAATACACGTTCTTTAGGCAGCGTCGCGGCGATGGATAAGCACACCTGGGAAGTACGTCGAGGTTGAATTCATATCCAGTAATGTATTGGAATGTCGTGTACTGGTAGTCGCGCCATTCAATCACTTTAGACCAGGGACGAGCATGCTCCGAAAGAAAATCGGAGAAAATTTTGAGAAGCTCAGGCTCGAAAGAGAAACAAACGGGGCCTGAAACAAGCGGGAGAGTGGTAAAAGCACCGTTGCCTGTTCTATCCAGACCCCTCAATGTAGAAGCAATCAGACACATATGCAGTAACATTCCACCGGCAAAGCCAGTGATGGGAGAAAGTCGAGAAAAGGCAAGGGGAGAAACGAGGCAAAGTAAACCATGAGGAGCGAATCTCACCTGAGTCTTCGTAATGTGTCCGAAAGGCGACGCTCTCCGTCCTCGTTCAATACCTAGCCGAGGGACGGTCCCCTTCTTCGCGCAGCGACTGGGAACTAGTCTTCATGACCTGGACCATACTAGAGCATGAAGGCGACCCGTGTTCGTCTGATGAGCGGCGGTATATTGATGTTTCTCCCGGGCATATGGCCTCTTCTCAGGCTCGTATTATAGAAATGGGTGACTGACGAACCAACCAGTAGGAAACGTGGTACCATGCAGGAGAGATAAGGGAGATCGAAGGAAGGGTAGGGTAAACTGTCAGACCTGGTGACTTGTAGTCCTGGCTGGGCTGCTATGACGGCGGCTTTGAGCGACGGGAGGAAAGCCCTGAGTCAGCGAAACGGTAAGACCCCCTCCCATGAAGATATGGCCGGCTGACAATGAATTATTTCGACCTAACGTTGAGCCGTATGTCCTCGTATGTCCCTCCTCTTTGTCACCTTTTTGTCACAAGGAAGGGGGGCGACTATTGATCTGAGATATTTGACCGAGTAGCGGGTCTCACAACTAGAGCGGGTGAACTCTGAAAGGAGACCATGTACTCAGCCTAGACGTAAGACTCGAGGCGCTACCACGGCGGTCTGCCCTGGATCGTAGCAAGTCAGCGGCTGCGTTGTTGTACACTCTTTGCTCTCGTACAGCTTGCACCAGAAGCAATATTCCCGCTGACTACTTCGTGAGAAATGGTTAGCAACGGTACCTCTTGCTTCTTGACTACAACCATGGCCCTCTGTACTGCGGCACAACTGTCCGTGCACTCAGTGCACTCAGACTCGCACCATTGCCATCCAACGGCCATGGTCTTAGGCATCAGTGTCGCGCACGTGAGTACCGCCGCCGCCGTGAACGCAAAGCCGTCCAAACAGGATAGATACAGACAATTTATAGAGTGACTTGTAGCACTTCCGGACGCACGCAGCGGGGATTTTATACACCTCAGTTGGATCCTGGCTGTGGCGAATCAAATGGCTCACCTACACGACACTTCAATGTGGATTGAATTGGATGCCCTCTGCGCCTCGAAACAAGGGACCATACCCTATCCACAAAGCCACGAGTTACGGTGGTTTGGGGTCGTCTTGGTCTGGCCGTATCTAGGGAACGCAGTTATTACATGCACCGGCAATCTGGCCTGGGGCCAGCTACACCAATGAGCCGATGGAGTCGAGTGGAGCTCCATCTACACCCCGATCCGCATGTTCTACGAGTTTAGACCCATGGATCTCGGACGGACATGTCGTCAAGATATCCGAAGGTCTCCTGTTCGGTAAGGTGGTACACTACTAGTGATGGTTGCGCACCCTCGGTCTTCATCTTGCCGTTAACAGTCGTATTGGGGCCAAGGGTCAGCGGGATGCTGTCGGTACCTGCGTATATCCGCTACTTTGCAGGGGGAAGGACTTGGTCCGAGATGTAAAGACTTGATCGAGAAGACGACTGTATGACAGTGACAGTGTATGTCCACTTACCAGTATGCAATCCTCTAACAACCTCAGCTTCATAGTGAGCCTTCTAGAATTCGTTCTCCAACTTCTCCTGCACTGACGGCCGTCGGGATCCTAGATCTTCCACCACTGGTATCCATATCACATAACGACAAGAACACCGCAATGAACTGCAATCATGCCCCACCAACCATTTTCTTGAACGGTTGACACCTTCCGAAAGGATGTAGCCTGTCGTGCGGATAGTTGCGTGTGCACTGCGGATAGTGTAGGGAGGACGACTTGCGTCATATCTTCTCTGCGACCGTATGTTCGCGTACGTCTTGGCGACAAGTCTGACGTCCTCGGACTCCTCCGCGAAGGCGTCGCGGTCACATGTCTTTCACATGACTGTGTACGCGTAAGTAATGGGCATTGCACAAGGTTTGATCTGATGATCGATCGATTCAAATACACGGTCGCAGAGTAAGGAACTACTCATGTAGTTCCAGAAAGAAACTTCGTCCGTTGACAAGCACGACGAAACAAGTCCAAGAAAAAGCTTGATAAAGCTCCCGAATATGCCTCGTAAAGGTTCGCCTCGTTGAATCTCATTTGCTTGCAGACAATCATCCTTCCACAGCAAGTGCAATCCCTGGCCCAAGTACCCGTTCCAGCAAAGTATCTAAAGCTAAACGATCATCTGTCGCGTTTGATGATGATATTGATATTGCAATGGACGAAGACAACCAGACATCTGGAAGCGAGAACCAAGCAGAGGAGGAGGACAAGTAAGCGAAAAACTGGGTAGTGGATGTAGCTTCGACTGACCAGTCCTCCCAGCGTTCTGGAGATGATCAATATGCTTCAAGAATTCCAGAGTAGGTATCAGTCCCTTTAAATACCTGGCAATGCTGACCCCTCGGCAGAACGCAAGGCGTCATCCGCATCTGCGCGGTCGGCGGCGTTCCAAAATAAAAAGAACGCATTATATGCGGAGGCTCGGTCAAACGCAGATCGGGCAGTGAAAGAGGGGGTGACATACTTGTACGTGCAATTGATCTCTACCATCTTTCTGCGTGAACGCTATCCCTGCAGGGAACATTTCCGAGTTCGTATCGATGCACTAAAGACTCAGGAAGTACCTCGGCATCATTATGCTCGAAGCATCTCAGCTGCGGTGAGAAACCTGAATGTATGCGTCTTCGTTCCTTGTTCTTGATTGTCTAGACCTCATGCACCACGTTAGGAACCAATTCAGCATATTATGGATACCTACAAAGTTGCGTTTGAAGAACTGTCTCCGAAGAGGGCGGAAGAAATCAATGAATCGAGTGCAATGCGTGCGTACTCAATGCCTTTGCTACTGTGGATTTCCCCTTCTATAGAACGCTTCATATATGCGCCTGAAACTAGTGGAAGCACACACCTCCGAACGCCATTACTCCCGCCGCCGCATTATCAAGAACGCCAAGACCCGCATGAACGACAACTTGGAACGACAACGGGTATGCCATCTAGCACATGACGACAGAGCCCAGAATCTCTAATCGCTTCTTATACCAGCTCGCCACCGACGCCTCTGCCCTCATTAAGCACTACAAGGCCCTGCTCTCGCTCTGAAGTGAAGTGAATACTCGTTACGAAATTTGCCAATATCTTGTCCCGTTGTGCCTCTCTGTCGTTGTTGCTCCTTCGATTGACTTTCGAGATGAGCTGTCACAGTCAAATGTACAATCTTCCACGTGTATAATACATCATATACTAAATAGCAGGATTCAAAACAAGTGCAAACTGGAATGTGCATGTGTGAACCCGAGATTTCAAGTGATTCGAATATTCATTAGATATATGGTTCTTCTTCAGTATCGTAGCTGTCCTCTGCTTGATTCTCCTTCACTGTGATAGGGCCCTTCCTCAACACGATATCTCCATACTCCTCCAGAATATTGAATATGACCCGAAGCGCGATCAATGCGAAGCTATTGGCAGCAGGAAGCGTGCGACGACGCATGGCGAAATCCCATGCCTGCCATGCGCGATGCAATCCAAACCGACGATCACCGTCTGTACGCTCTTCCTCTGGTTTGGGAGGGTAAAGTTGGTTGTAGATACTGCGAACGACAGACGACGTATGGGTGCGCATGCGATGCATCCGGTCCTTACGGAAGCGGTGCTGCGTGCAATGGGCCAGGATGGTACCAACGACGACCTCCTCTTCTTCGAGCTTGGAGTCAGGAGAATCGGAGAGACAGTGGGTAAGGCGAATGTAACGAAGCTCCTGAGCATACCCATGGAACAGAGGAGAGATCTCGACAAGGTCGTTGTCCTTGTTGGCGAATCGGTGGAGATGCTTTTGAATATATGGAATCAACGCCTTTGAGATGTTATCCGAGAGAGGCTTGGGCTGAACGGCCATATTCTTGACAGTATCTGCGAATGGCGCAGGACGATCTAGCAGGTCTATGTTGCGGAAGAGCTCTCCCAGAGCTCGCGTAGAGAGGTAATAATCGTGCTCGTGGGGATTGATATTGCTATCTTCGGCCTTTTTCCAATCGGGCTTGAAAGGGATGAGACGCCGAGGTGCACCCTGTATATCCACCGGGACGCCATTCTTGGGGTAATCCACTGCTTGAGAGCATAGCTTCGATAATGTGATGCACCGCGGATCGCGAGTACCGTCCTATATCCATACAGATATCCAATAAGGAGCCATTATGCATCCAGACTTCTTACATACCTTGCTCTGATCTGAAATGGAGGTGCAAAGGTCAGCATTAGTCGCAATCAAAGGTCTTTGGCCACTAACCAGCTATGATAAGATGTCGATCCGACAACAAGCCCTGTAGAAACGGTGAGACACATTGTCTACTCTGTAAGCGTGATGCACATACCAGTACATCTGAATTAATGTACTCCACGACGAAGTCGCATACATCTTCGATTGTACTCTCTCCCGGTCTGTCCAACTCACGAGGGTCCATAGCATCGTACTCAGCTGGCTTCTCAAACTCTGAGGGCAGAAGCGAGCCTTCTTTGATCACGGAGTACAAATCGCTGCAAGAGGACACAGGATATTCAGTGTAGGCACCAGGCGCAGACTGGCAATTGCGTACCCATCCAAATCTCCACCTCCCAAACAAGACGCCAAAGAACGCTCGCCCTCTATGCAGAGTTTAGCTCGATAGAATACAGTAGTTTTACGTTTGATCGTACCTGGGCAAGGCAATACCACGACGTTCTTCAAGTCTCGGAAGAAACAAGGCTGGCCTTCGGGCGGTTTGCCGATTGCTCGTACCAATTGAACTGAAGATTCACCTTTAGGGATACACAAAGATGGTACAATTGCAAAACATACCGTCACCCGGGTGTACTGTGGGGCTTCGAGAGATGGTACAGTTCCCTATGGGTTTGTAAACGTTACTGAACGTATCGCATCGACGAGGCAACATACCCTCAAGGTAAATGGACTCCTCGTCAGGTCGCTGAATGCAGACTGGATGTCGTGATCAGTTCTGCACGGAAATACTTCCAGGTCAGCTACGAAACGCACCATATATCTCGTCCTTGCCCAACTTAAACACGTTCTCGACGCCTTCTTTCTCGTATGCCGCTCCTTCGTCGGCGATGCCAACAAGCAAATAGCTATCGGGGACGGGGATCCTTGCAGCGTGCTTGATGTCCCTCAATACATGATTCTTGGCAAAGATGATCAAACGGTGGATAAAAGGATCATCCAGGACGAGTTTGGACTTCTTCGGTGTCAGATCCATCCCAAGCTGCGCGAGGCATAGGAGGAGATATGTGAAACTAAAGCTCGTCCCCAGGGAATGGGAGAGGAATAACTGTTTGGCAAGTTCCATGGTCTCGCTCGCCATATGGATCTGAGCGATGGCGTCATTTTGCAACTTGAGGAACGCGCTTTTATCCACGCCCCGGTCCTCGAGAATCGTGATAAGTGGTCTGTCGCAGAGCATATCAGACTGAGCTTCTTAGCTACGCCGGTTTGTTATGCTTACCTGTTGAGATATGTCACGCCAGGGCGTTCAAATGCACGAGCAATCTCAATATCGGCATACTCCTTCCCGGGTATACGGAACTTATCCATTGAGTCTCGTACGCGCATCTTGACATCCGTCAGCCTGTGGTCTACTGCCACCACTCCCTTGTAACCCAGAACACGAATCTGGTACTGATATCAAGGAATGAGAATGACTGCGCATGATATCAAGGAAAGAATACGTACAGCAGAAGGTTTGATTGCGAACTTGCGGTACCCTTCATCTCGACCTGCGCACAGAGCATCCCAGATCATATCACCCAACTTGGGAGATATGGTGCCGATACCGTCGGTGTGCAGGTACGGCTTTTCGCCGAGATCATCTATCCTCTCGATACAACTCAAATGAATTGACACTGAGGGATCAGTGGCGGTGAATGCTTGCGCCATGCGGGCTGCATATTTGGATGGATAGCGTATAACTCCAGAGAAGTCGCCCAAACTCTTTCGTATAGCGTCCGCATTGATGTACTGCCCTTTGTGGTTGTAGAAAGGGTGAACGAACCAGACCGCGTGTTCACGAAGTGCAGAAGAGGAGTACGCCAGAAATTCGAATCCCCGGCCGGCGATCTCGATGCCATTCTTCAGAATGCCTCCGACACGATCCTTGAGGAGGGACTTTCCATCGACCTAATACAACGAATGCGTGATCGATCATCGCTTGACATTGAAATACTCGACTCACATCGCGTTCCCAGCGATATTGAAGCTTATCCTCGTCGCGGAAATCAATACGGATGAAGTTTTCAGAGAAGTCGGTGTACTCGCGGATGACGCGATTGGACTGTAGAGCATATGGACCTTCCAACACAATGCGACTTGGCGTCACCGTGACGTGGTGGCAGAGGAATTCTCCTGGTTTGAGATGAGGACGAGATGGTTTTGCCGTAGGTGACCATATGCGCTTGAGGCACTCCAGAGAGGACACTCCAGATTCCTTGGTCTTCATGGCATCCAAGAATAGTCTGAGGATATCCGCGGCGGCTTCTGTAGTTGTCGACTGTATCAGTTGATCAATTGGTCCACGAAGATCCTCGAATAATTCTTGGGTATTAACAAGCCCATTCCTGAGCATTGCCTCGATTTGGAATGCTATAGCCCACTCGCAGTCTTTCAGCCACTTGCGTACTGCGTATATCTGCTTGGCAGCGAAGAACTTCATCGCATCCGCCTCGACACAAGCTCTGTGCGGCCTCTGGACGCCTGCAATTTTGCAAAGGCCGACAAACCGGTCGACATCGTTCTGGTGATGTAGAATCAGTCGAAGGTGATGGGCATAAGGAGCAATCATCGCATGGGACGGGTTGATGCTATCAATACGATGTCTGTATTTCCTGTTGTCTTCGAAATCATTGCCAGTGAGTTCCCGCCAAAAGCGCTCCCTCTGAAAGATGGGAGGCGTGAAGAGATCAAAACATAAGACTGCAGACGGATGTCAGCAAAGGTTCATCGCAATTGGGGTAGACTCCACTCACATGGAATTCCAAAAGTATCATGTCCAATGGCAAGCTTCCGTATATTGGCGAATGTGATTGCGATATTGTAGGCGTCGTCGTCCAAGGTAGAGTCGCCGAGCTACAGAGATGTGTCAGTAATGCAACAAAGGGCGAGACCTCTGGACGCACAGTTAGCCGGATGAGCTTATGATCATATTCGAAACGTAACAGGCCTGCTCCTCGATTTGCGTGCCTCAACTCGTATTCAGTAGAGAATCGCCTGGATGCACTAGGAGGGTCATCCTTCCTCCGGTAGAATACCCCGAACTGCACTATGTCAACGTATATTCCACCCTCAAGTCTATTGAGGATCTCTTCGCGTCTCTCTTCAATTGCCGGATCAATATACGGTGTCTTCTGGAGAACCTGTGACAAGTGCCAGTCGACCCTCTTGTGAGGATTTCGAAAGGCTAGCTTTCGACCATTGACGCGAATACTCTTTCCGTTCTTATACACCAATCTCATGAACTTCTGGCCGATAGCATTTGTCGGCAATTTCAGGGCCCCCGTGCCATTGTGGGTTATGCCGTTTTGCCCAGCATTCAACCTCACCTCGAAGTTGCTATAAATCTGTCAGGACCGTGAGCAGCGATGGATCTGAATTGAAGCATACATTGGGCGGTCCTTGGGATCGGACGGGTTAAAGAAGTCATTGCCATGAAGCAATGAGCCGATTTCTCTCTTCACGTCCCATTGAGACGCAGAGCGGTCGACATGCATTATCTCGATCTCCATGGCGGTGGCGGTGGCAGAAGCGGAAGGTATGCAGTCGATGTAATGAGAGATCCGTTAGAAAGAGAGGGCTTGCGGAGTTGGTAGGAGAGATGTTGAGGGACCAATGAGGGTTAGATGAGCGTATTTACGTCGAAGGTATAGGGGGGAAAGAATACTCAAAGCAGCTGCCACTGTTCTACTTATCTTGTTCATATCGCACGCATGTGTCGCAGACAGTGACCTCTGACACACGAGACAAAGAAGATGGGGTGGCACCCTACTCACGTACGTACAGAAGACAAAAGAAGCAGCATTCTTGGCTGCGCTATCTCGTGCCTTGAGCAGGCAACTTCTAAGATCAGGTGATCGTGGTCAAAGCCGCCGTTGATATTATAATTCATGTTCCAAGTTGACCGGTGACTAGCTACATAAGTACTGGAAGTAGTATATTGAGTAGCATTGACCACTCCTCGCAGAATAAAATCGTGGTTTGTAGTCCAGGAGAAGGTTACAGAGATATTTAAGAGGAAATGTCTTGAAATCAGCACATCATGAAACCAGACTGTCCCCTTGCAGCTCCTCAAACTTCCGCCGTGCAAGGCGGATATTCAACCTTAACGCAGCCGTTTCTAGGAAATGTCGTACTCAGTAAACACTACCACTCATATAAGTCCAAACATGCTCACCGATAGATGGATCATGCACGACAATCAAGACGTACGTATTCTTCGTCAACTCATCCAAGACGGCAGTGAACTCGTCAAGCTCCATCTCAAGTGCATGGAATTCTTCACGAACTCGCGCACATGAATGCTTGAATGCTTTGATGAGTTCAGACGTGCGCTCATAGCGTGTAGGATCCAAATGATGGGGATCTGTCTGAACCGAATCTTCGTGCACGTCGACGGCTGAAGAGGAGTAACTGAGCCCGGTCGATTCGGAAGAAGTACTTGGTGTTGATGGTGTGGGCTGCTCGCTAGTAGGTGTCGTCGGAACTGGAACAAGAGGGTCTTGGGTGGATTGCATCGAAGTTGCAATAACGAGGAACGTTGTTCGTTCAAAGAGGACAACCTCGGTCGCGTTGCAAGCTGATGCGAGCGTGGTAAGATGTCTCGACAACACGGACGCGTTTGGAATGAGTGTGTGCACAATTCGAGACCAAGCCTAAGATGCGAGAGGATGAACACGGTGCCTGATGACATAATTTAGGAACATACCCTGTAGAGACTTTCATCGTAGATACTCGTTCCGAAGACTGTGATAGGCATATCCTCGCTCGCGCTCCGCAGCTCCCTACTTTTCTTTTGAAGTACAGGTTCCTTTGGGCCCCTAACCAAGTCCATTTTATGCACCAGCAAGAATACGGAGGCCTCTGGACTATACTTCCTCAACGCTTTCAGGCAATCCTTGTAGTATTCGAGGTCTTTTGACATGTTCCTAGACTCGACCTCGAAAACGTAGATAAGAACACCGACATGAGAGAAGATAGTGGGTTGCTGAATGGAAAGGTAGGAATCCATGAAAGAATCTTGGCCACCGCAGTCCCATAGATTCAGGATTAGGTCGCCCAAGAAGCGGACATGGTTCTGTTCGACGTCAATGGTGGCACCCAGCCGAGCAGTGAGCGACGCAGGGTTGTTGGAACTGCAGAGCGATATGTACATGAGCATGCTACATCTGCAATAGCTACACGTCAACTTACAAGATTAAGGACCGCATGGATGTCTTGCCACTCCCGGAGGCACCCATGAGTAGGACCTGGGTTGAATGACATTACATACCAACCAAACGTCGATGGAAACCAGCGTACTTTCTTCTTCATGACTGAGACCAGTATAGGAGGGACTTCTGCTTGCTATGGGCCTTTCCTGCTTATCGTGTTCGTCTCTCAGGAGAGTAGCCACACCACTATCTGTCGTATCCGAATGTACGTGTTATCACAGAGTCGAGGTATGCTTGACAAAGGCAAAGCATGTTGCGGTCACGGTGAGAGTGCAAAATGATCGGGCGCGCGCGCTGGGTGTTACAACCCCCAACGTTTGCGAATAAAGTCGGAAAGAGCCAAGCCACAGCTATTCACTGGCCGACAAGCCTTCGTATATGGACTTGGACTGTATTCACCACACCACGCCTCAGTATGCCGTACCGCGACGTCGACATTGGACAATGTATTACATGTATCGTAACTACAAACTTCGAATTCTTGACTCCTCTTTGCTACACCGCAAATACTACACCGTTCATTTGCCATCCGTTCTGCTCCCCTCAATGATTATAGTCATCTCCTAGAATTTGCCTTCAGCCCATCTGCGCGTATGGGATGCCATCTCAACAGCTGCCAGCGCCCAGTCCTCTCCATGGTTATGTCCCTTCTTTTCACCACTACCGAGTCCAGCTCTCTCCAGAGCCTGTTCGTCCGTTAGCGCAGTCAGGACGCCAAAGATGACTGGGACGCCAGTATCCAATTGTACCCGCATCAATGCGCGAGAGACTGCCTCAGAGATGTATTCAAAGTGCATGGTCGCGCCTTTGATGAGGACACCAATGGCTATCACTGCGTCAAACGGCTGATGAGGCAACGATGCTACGACGGGGGCAGGTGTAGATGAGCGGGAGGCGGGTCTGGGGGACATGAGGGAAGGTGTGGAAGATCCCAGGTTCAGCCCGCCCAGCAGGTCTGTCGCAGTTGCACCGGCTTGCACATGGGAACCAGAGATGACTCTACAGCGCATGATTAGTTAAAACATGTCATGAAGCACTAGACACATACTTGGAGCAAGCCAAAGGGAGTTCAAAGCTCCCAGGAACAGACTGGATTACTATATTGTGGTCCTTGACTCCCTGAGCCTTTAGGGTAGCGACCGTCCCGGCTACCAATGCATCGATAACGGTTTTATTCCATCGAGAATGGACTATGGCAATGCGCAGAGTTGAGCCATCAAGTCTGGTCTCTGGTGCAGCGGGGCCTTTGATACCTGCGCTCATTGTAAGTTGATACGAGTATGAGGTTCAGACGAAAGGACCTATTTAGACGCCAAGGAGTACCTGAGCCATCGGCGGCAAATAGCTACTATTCACAAGTCGATGAGATGCCAGTCAATGCTTTCAATTATGCAGACCTCTTCTTTAGCAAAAAAAGTAGGTAAGTATGAATATGTACATACTGTATCAAAAAAAGTACAAGACGTAGAGGCCCTCATCATCATGTCCAATCTGTGAGTAAGTAACTCTCCTTTGCCAAACGGCCCAAACCACAATACCTTCTTTATTCGGCTGACTCAATCACCAGCGTCAGAGGTCAGAAATTTGGCCGTTGGCCGCTGTGATTGGTTAGAGAATCACCTTCGCTCACCTTGCTCTTTGTCTCTTGGGTCTCAAACTTCCACTGTACCTTCCCCTTCTGTTTCAAGTATAGACATGACTTCTTCATCTTTAGACCCAAATCTCGCTAGTGAGTAGAATTCTCCTCCAAGTGCATTTCTATATTAGCTGAAGTGTATCGCATTTCGTAGCGACATACTCTCTAATCTATTCATTTCTCGTGAAAAGGGAGCATGCAAAGGCTGCCGAGGCCCTAAAGAAAGCAGCAAAGGATATCAAACTTGACGACTCTCCGGCTGACATTCCTCCCCTTGACCAAGTCATACGCGAGTGGCAAGTACTGAAACTAAAAGGTACGCTCATCTATGCAATCCACCTGACATCCCTCGTCTGACACCGATCTAGGCGCAGCCAAAGTCACCGCTGCGAAGAAAGCCTCCTCAAGCTCTAGTTCCGACTCGAGCTCTACTTCTGACACGAGCGCTACTTCTGATACGAGCTCTACTTCTGGCACGAGCTCTACTTCTTCTGACTCTGACTCTGATTCGGGTATGTCGGTCCCGCCTGTGCGTTCACAATCATTACTCACAATCAGTGCAGATTCAAAGAAAAAGAAAAGGAAGCGAAAGGCCAAGATCGCACGACAGCTCAAGAAGAAGAAACTAGCAGCTGCTTCTGCGTCTGGTCACTCAAGCCACACATTGTCAACAGATAGCTCGGATAGCGACAGCGACTCTTCCGAGACAGTGACCAAGACCAAGGCGTCGGGGAAGAAGTCTTCCTCCTCATCGAGTTCTAGCTCCGACTCCGATGACGCCGACTCCGAGTCAGAAAGCTCTGATGAAAGCTCCGCTGGCAAGGGGAAGAAGAAGAAATCTGCACAAGCTTCGAGCTCCGACTCCAGCTCGAATACGGGTTCAGACTCTGGTACAAGTAGCTCTGAATCAGAAGGAGAGGCCTCCAAGGCCAAGGCAAAGAAAGGGAAGGAGGATACCTCTAGCAGCAGCGACAGTGACAAAAACGACTCGAGCGATGAGGATAGCTCGAGTGACGACGCGAAGGATGCCAAACCTGAGATTGGCAAGAAACGCAAGGCAGCCTCGGACACTAGCGATACATCCTCGGATGAGTCTGACTCGGAATCTGCATCGTCCTCTTCGGAGGATGACAATGCCAAGGTCGTGAAGAAACGTCGGACGGACGATGGTGCGGCGCTTCCTACTTCCGTTGTTCACGAGAAAGAAGGGAAGAAAGATGAACCTCATCCACCAAAGGGGAAGGCAAGCGGTGAGGCGAATGGCGAGAACAAAGAAAAAGGTAAAGGCAAAGCTCCGCGAAACACTGGTAATCGGTTCCAGCGAATCAAACCGGAGAATGTCACCTTTGTCGATGAACGGTTGAAGGACATGGGCTTTGAGGCCAGAGTAAGTTATTTTAAGAGTCTTCTGGGTAGAAACTTTCGGTACTCATTATAATCCGCTGCTTTAGGGAGCTGGCGAGAACGATTACGGTGCGAAGGCACATCGTGACTTGATTGTTACTCGGGGAGCTGGTTTCCGGAAAGAGAAGAACAAGAAGAAGAGGGGCAGTTATCGTGGAGGAGAAATCACGGTGAGTCGTCGCGAAAGGTCTGTTCATTTTCACTCGTGTTGACATTGGTCTAGATGGCGAGCCATAGCATCAAGTTTGATGACTAGCTTGTAGATCTTCTACATTTGGGGCTCGCGCCCGACAAATGATCAGTTATGGGCCTCAAGGCCTCTGGGAGTAATTTCTCGGCTGCGGCCTCCTCTTCGTGAACGGCGTGACGGTGATTCTGTGTGCGAATACCTAGGATCCCACTTATTTCTGTCCAAGCTGACTGGACTCGGTGGTATGATACGTGCAAGATGTATCCCCCATAAGCGACATTGCATATGATACATACAGTCGGCGAGTCTCATCTATCTTTCAGTGCACCATTTCGTTTTCGTTGCGCAGAGGCACTATTGCTTCCCTCCATACGGCACTGATTTCCTCATCTGCAGCAGACTGTGCGCGAGCGGGAAGAGAGCCCTCACCTATGTCACCGCCCGAGTTTCTCTGTAGAGGTCGAAATCGCCGCCAGCGAAGGGGAAGCTCATCCATGGATGATCTCTGCTTACATGGGCCTCGTCGGAAATATATAGAAGTTGTATGGCAAAGGTTACCACTTGTGTTTCATCATGCATTGGGCATCTCACCAGTGTTTGGTGTTTACTGATGCAGTTGCTGCAGCTACGTTGTAGTGTGGAATTTTTGGAGTCCGTGAACATTCGCTCAACCTCAAGCTCCCGTGGCAATTGACATTGTCCGACTGTCCTCGTTCGACACTCTTCTGTACATCCTACTGGTCATCGTCAACATCTCCGGGCTCAACATCTCCGGGCTCCAGCCTCCGAGTCTGCGATCTCGATGACTCGCATTTCACAGACCGCTCGCCGCAACCTCCGTAAGTGGCCCGCATTCTCCTTTTGTATTCTCTCCGTCGACTACTAGAGACAGCAGCGATAGATTAGTGACTTCATGTCAAAGCAACCGCACGAAGTAAACACTGACATCTTCAGTCACTAAAACTATCACTGTCCTCTTCGTCCTCGTCATCGGACCTCTCCAGCCGTTCATACGGGTCCAACGCAGTCTTTGGCTTCTGAATGATGGGCTGGGGAGCAATATCGTTCGGGTCGACGTCTGAGTCGTCCTCTTCATTCTGCCCAGTAGGAGTCTGCGATGGACCCGGCTCATCCGTAGGGGCAGGATGAGCATGAATCCCTTGGGGCCACCTCTCGAGCTTTTGCTCAAGGAATGCGTTGCCGCTCGCCATCGCATACCAAATGTAGCCCAGGAGCCTGATGATGAACGAATTGGTTTTGCACTCAGAATTACATACTCATTTGAGTCTCGCACCTGCTGTCGTTCCCAGCGTTTTGGCCCGCCATCGGGATATTCGAGGTATCCACGCCTAACATTCGGGCATTCGCATAGACACTATCGTCCCGGCTATCTTCCTCCCTCAGAGCCTGATAGAGGAGTCTTCTTACATCCACTACGTGGACGTCTGAATTGCGGCTCCCTTCGCGAGCTGACATAGGCGATCTCGATCGCTGGGAACCGCTGGCGTGTTCTTGTGGTCCCCTATAGCGAGGGGACCGAACACTTGGACCGACATCCCTGTCACGTTGCGCGTACTGGTGGTGCGCATGCGAGGAAGACGTATGTAGTCTCTGCTGTAGATAGAAGCTTCCGAAAAGTGCAGGACATAGCATTGAATTGAATACATCAAGTTCATGGTTCCAAAGTGCAGTATTTACACCTAAGGAACGCAACACATCCTCGGATGTAATGCCAGTTGTGCGTTCCTTCTGATCATGGAACAGTATGATTATGGGATTCCCGTCACTGGAGATCAGGAATTGTTGCAGTTTGCTTGATGCTTCGTCCTTGGGCAACTTGAGAGTTTCTCCAAACACAAAATTCTGCACCCCCGTTATGGAACAAGTGACGTTAAGAGAAAGAGAAACACATACCGCTCGTCCAACCGGGTTCCTTGACAGGCTGTGCTCGGCGATGTTGATGTGCGTTGTAGAAACAACTTCAAGGTGATCGTTTGGCTGGTTTCGTGGTTGGAAATGCGACCAACCGATATCCAGTATCGTCGGGTCATTCTTCCTCTCGGTGATAGGCCTCTTGTCACCCTCCCACACGTTGAAGAAGAAGGAAACAATCTTGGCATCCCTCGCAAACGGGGCTGGATGAATTGCGAACATCGCGAAGTCCTGGTCAGCGATTTCGCCGGTGAGGTATCGAAGGAGCACACTGAATCACAGGTTAGCAAAGAGGAGATGTAGGAAACCTTCGTACCCTACCGTTGCTTCTCGAACATTCCACGAGCAATGCCGAACACGGTTAGTTCGTTACCCAGATATGACCCATTCGCGCGACTGTGGTCTTCCCGCCACCTCCCCTTCTTTTTCTTGGGTACACGGTCTTCCAATGAGCGTGTTAACGCCTGAATAGTAGAGAACCGTATGGGTGACAGGGAGACCAGGTCCGATGAACGGGTGGGCCTTGCATCTCGGCGGAATATCCTGCCATGCTGCGGCATGCCTGCCGTCTCAGGTAAATAAAGATATGTCGCGCCGGAAGGCTTGACCCCTACATATGAGGAGCAATGTTATGCGCAGAACGTGTATACACATACGTCCCTCATACCTAGTATAATCTCAGATTTAATAGGCCAAAGTGTTTCGGCCAGCGATTTGGGGCTGTTATTCCTGGTGTGGCCCCGTTAGTTCTTGCATCGTATATGCAACTGTATACATGCCATGTATGTCCCTGAAAGCCTCCTATTTGATACAGCAGTGACGACGGTGCAGACATCGTAAATTTCGCGTATCTGCTCGAGTGGTATAACGCGCCGCGCTGACCAGGAGGAAAGGAAGGGAGAAGTACGAAACGTTATGATCAGCTATTATTTGGGTCATCGTTCGACGATCGATCGATTCCGTAAGAATCGAGCTGCAAATGCGTTTGGGATGCGCAGCGTGCTAGCGCTATAGTTCACCGAATTCTACGAACGCAGAAAGGATACATGAAACAAAGATGAACTACAGGTATCGGTTATGTACAGCATATACAGCAAAGCACAAGGGGTCGCGTAACAAATTGTGAAGCACGTCCATGTACCGTTCCGCGTCCGTGGTACAACTATGCAAGAGACAGTCGATGGACATTGTGATGAGAGAACAGAGAACCATCATAGGGAAGGAAATCAACAAGAGCGAATGAATGGGGGATCGAGACTCGCATGGCCGTTTCGTTTCAACATTGAGATGTGTAGTGAGCGCGAGGCAGAACAAATGGGAAGAGAAAAAGAAGAAATAGGAAACGGGAAGAAAGAATAGATAGAGCGCTCTAATGGCGTAGCTAGTCATACAGATAATGAGCAGAGGATACCGACCAAGACCGAAGTTGGGCATACAAGATTAAGTCATAAGAAAACTGTACCGTATTATTGCTTCTTCACAACGATGAAGTTGGCGTCTGAGCATCTAACAGGCCACGGAGATTCCGGGCTCGGGCTCGATGGTCCGTTTCAACTTCAAAACCCAGGCATTCCGCCCATTCCCATGAAGTTTTGACCGACAGGAGGCAGGGGTCCGGGGCTGGGATGACGCATGACGCTCTGCATCGTATGCGGGTTTGCAAATGCCGTGTTCATATTCATTTGCATTTGCGCTGCCAGCATTGGGTTCATGCCCATTCCCATGTTCATATTCATTTGGGGCATGCCCATGTGCTGCGCAGCGTATGCCAAGGCGGCGGGATTTGACATCGCGAATGGGTGTTGACCGGCACCGACCGAAGGCGAAAGGTTGGGCGATTGAGCCAAGTTGGACTGCGTAACGGCGTTTGAGTTGTTATTGTTGTTGTTTTGAGGTGTGCCTTGGCCGGAGGACTGAGAACTGCCTCCTTGCTGGTTCTGTTGTTGCGCCTGCGCCTTCTGCATGGCTTGAAGCTACAAGCAGTGTCAGTAATAACTCATCAGACACAGAGTTTCGCTAATACCTCGTAGAAGGCGAAGTCTTGTAGAAGGGAAGTACGTGCGGGGTGAGTGTGGAAAATGCGCAGCATCTCTTGCCCTGCTTCCGGAAGCAGTTCTTGAGTGTCACGAGAGTTCGTCACCGGCTTTCGTTCTTGGGTGTTGCTGTAGAAGGTAAGTTGTCAGTCTCATCAAGATGACATCATCAAGATTGTTGCCCTACTTCAATCTGATATGTCGCAGAGACGAGTTGGGGATATCCCGCACGAAGATCCACCTCACTTTGAAGACACCTTTCCATTTGTCGGAAGCCCACACGGTGCTGCTTCGTGTGTAATCGACCTATGACAAAGTTGGATAGGTCAATGTAGATACCGAAGTGAAAGCTCGGTGGACGTACAGGTGTCAGCATCTCTGCAACGCCACAGAAATGTCCACTGAAAGGACGGTCGAGGGGTTAGCTATCGAGTGGCCCTAATACGTCGAGTTCAACCCACCTTGCATTCACGCTAAAGAACAGATAGATTGGTCCTCGAGAAGCCGTTTCCTTGAACGCCTTGTCGAGTCGTTTGTTTCCAGGGTCAGTAGAGCTCCAGATTTCATACTTCAACGATTTGTGAACATCATCTTCAGTGTACGACTTGATAACGAAGTAACGAGCCTAAGCGAGTCATGATCAGCAAGCGGATCCGAAGCAATGGGTCTGATAACCGGAAGATCTGGAAGAGTACGTACGAAAAGAGGTCTGCAGTCAAATTCAGCGGGATTGTAACCCTTTGTTGCAATCAAAGTTGGTACGTCCACAGGAGAGCTGAGGAAGCTGGGATCTACAGATGGGTTGGGCATGGCCACGTTACTGTTACTCTGACTTGCTCCACGGCTATGCCCGCCTTGCGAATTGGTGGACGGAGTCTGAGATCCCAATCGAGGCGCCTGGCCTTGATGGAGATATTGCGCTGGAATCGGAGGAACATTCGGAATGCCTTGCCCACCGTTGTTGCCTCCATTCCGACCTTGGTCGTACGAACCGTGCAGATTAGGATTAGATGCGCGGCCGAGGAGACGTTCCTTCTGCTCCCAGTTGGGGGCACCTGAAGCAGTAAGGGATCGCTCGCGGCCATGCTGCTGATACGGCTCCTGACTTTGACGAGGCTGTTGAGCAAGTTGTTGACCCTGTGGGGCATAGCCATGACCGATAGGGGGGACGTAGGCGGAAGCACTCTGGATGGCACTATGAGATTGGCGTTCGTCGAGATCGGTGACAAGACTGGGAAGTTTCCTGGACCCGCCCTGGCCTTGGTTGCGGAAATCTAGAACGATCTGTCAGATCGGATGTCCAACCACACTCAGAGCTAGAGGAACCTTCTTACTCTGTTGGTATGCCGCACTGGAGCTACCATACTGCGGATTCAACTCCAGAGTCGACAGTGCACGTGAGACATCGTCCACACCGCTGTTCATCACGTTTGCAGCACTACTGTTGCCAGCGATTTGTGTGCGCCAGTCGTTGGGAGCACCTGGTGTGCTCCAAGGAGACGACCGGCCAATCGGGCTTTGAGGCGCATATTGCCCTTGCTGAGCAGGCATACCAAAGTAGGAATCTTCTTCAGCCCGTACGCTGTCATTGTCATACTCTTCATCTGCATTGGTTGGGCTAGGGCTTTGTCCGCCAGGCGCATATGGGCCGCCCTGTTGGCTCCCCTTGATAGGAGGAGCCTGTAGAGTTCCCGCTCGCTTTAGACCGGTGCCCAGTCGTCGCACATTTCCCGCCGCGGTGGGATAGTTCAAACTTTGATGCCTGCGGACTGCAGCACCGGATGTACCAGGAGGCGGTGAGGGCACATTGGGTCCACTGGCAAAGTGGGGAGAGAGGGGCGAAGCCGACGAGGAGGATTGATCCAGGCCCTGGTGACCATGGTCGGACGCAGAAAGGGCTCTCTATAAGCCAGGTTAGCAACAGTGCACGGTAGTTGAATGAAGCGCGTAAAAGTGACCTCTTCTTCATTGCGAAGCCCTCGCATCTCTTCCTCCCATTCTTCCTCTTCTCCTTCATGGCCAGCAATTGCTTGGAGACTGTTTAGAGTACGAGGGGTATGACTGCCGGCCTGCCTTGCACCTTGGCCTCCGAAAGCTACAAGGATGTGCCGCGAGGCTAAATATACGCTGCATATCGACCGCCATGGCATCCGATTGCTCACCTCGATGATAACGAGTGGGCAGGGATGCCTGTCTGTGCAACGAGGATTTTTCGCCAACTGCGCCAATGCCGCCGACCCAGTCTTGGTCGACGACGTCGTCGTGACCCCAGATCTGCTCCTGTTGTTGATCATCTAGCTCTGAAACACCTATCTTCGAAGTAGGGCGCGCATTGCGAGAGGAGGCTGAGATGGTATGGTGACGACGGACGCCACCAGTGTTGCCCGAGGCTGCCTGTGCAGGAGGAGGCGAAATAGACTGTCCATGTTGAGAAGACATGATCGTGAAAAAAAGACGGAAAACGAAGGAAAGAAATAAAACAAGAAGGAGGTGTGAATGGATGGCAGTTGCAGGCGGTTCCGATGAGCCCAACCTTCGATACACCATCTCTCCCCATTTTTCCCTTTTCCCGGAGGCAGTCCCGGCGACGGCCACGATGCCCGGGCGTCGGCCTCTTTCCCGCCCGGCGCCGGCCGGCACCGAAACGCACTGGTGCGTCACATGCACATCTTCTTCAAACGCGACACCAACGCGACACCTCGCCTTGCATGGTCTATGTGCCGCCGATTTCACGGGCAGAATTCTTGCATTACCTTCAGAAATGCATGCCGCCGCGTGGCTGGCCAGAGCGACTGAGTAGGTACCATTAACGCAAGGTCGAAACCAGAACTGACATGTATTCTCGCAGTCGTTGCTAATTCCGGCGGGCCAGACTCGACATGTCTGCTTTACCTCCTCTCTTCTCTGGTGCGAGAGAGAAGGAATTTGCCAGGCTTGCCTCGGATGATTCTATCCGTGCACGTCAACCATAAACTACAGGATGCCGCAAATAAAATGGCCAATATTGCGCAGAGTAATGCAGGCATATTCGGCGTGCGACATATACATTCTGAAATTCCTTGGGGTGTACGACCGTTTATGAATAGGCCTAACGCTCGCACGGTAGAGCGCGACGCGCGCCGAGCCAGAATGCGCGTACTACTCGATGCAATGGCTGCCACGAAGAGCTCTTGTCTAGCGTTTGCTCAGCATGCAGATGATCAAGTTGAGACTTCTATCATTCGTCTTGCCAACGGCAGCAGCATGCTCGGTGCAAGTGCAATGAGACCGGTCCGCCGGCTGGGCATGGGTGGTCTCTCGGAGCTTGAACATTACGGTCAGGCCGGTTTACAAGCCTTTGCGATACGCCCTCTATTGGATGTATCGAAGGTAGGCCCTATACACCATGCAGATACTGCACAGAAATCTGATCTTCCGCAGGATAGAATCTACGCTACCTGCAAGGAGAATAACCTTCGTTACGCTGTAGATCCCACAAACGCACAACCTGATGTAACCCTGCGCAACCGCCTCCGTCACATACTTTCTCAACCCCAGTCTTTGAATCTGTCCAACGGAGGTTTGGAACCATCCGTGTCGTCAGATCTGGCAGCACAAACGGTATTATCACCGCCACCGCTAGCGGGAAAGGTGTGGGTTTCCATGTATGTATCATCAACAAAGCGTAACCTCTCAAAGCAGCAGCAAGTCCGTTCAGATCGACCCCAAATCTTAGCTTGGGCTTCCGCTGAAGAGCAAGAGCAACAACTGCAACGCGTTATCAAAGAACTAGCTTCCACTGCCGACCGTGGACACGACGGACGGCCAAATTTGTATGGCGCCGTTGGGAAGATAAGCACACATGTACGTCTGCTCGAAACGAGAAGTAAGTCCTATCCCATACTCAAAGGGCAAGTACATCGATTACCAATGGTATGCCAGCGACGAATCTCCTTAAGGCTATGTGTTTGCCCTCGCCCCCTTCTACCGTGATCCTCACGGTCGAGGATCTGCGCAAGGTTGAAGATCCTGATCTCAGAATCTCCCTTGTTCGCCGAATCTTGCGGTATGTCTCCCCTTATCCATGGGGTCATCCATCTGCGGAAGTGCACGGCAATCGCCTGGCTCTTCATGAAATAGAGCGAAATCTCTGGTTCGACGAAAACAGCGAGACAGCCCTTACGAGATTCTCTGTCGGAAGCGGAGTACTTGCTTGGCCCGTCACGATCCGTCCGGATGGGCAAGTGCGGTCGCGCGAACCTGAAGAAGGCGATAAGCGAGCTTGGTTCTTCCAGAGAGAACCCCCATTCTCTGCAGAACGCTTGCGTCGACTCGGAAAGCCCAACCCGCTCTTTGTTGATATAACCAGCGGCTTGCAAAGTCTTCGCT